>PNEQ01048493.1:0-126171 GCA_003012365.1 Medauroidea extradentata | reverse complement strand
TTTCTGTAGTTCAAATTGTGTTTATCATGTAATGAATTCCTGAATTATGAAATGTTTTATGTTTCATCCATTGCCGATTGATGATGCTACGACTGCTGCAATCTCATTAAGCCAAGTGATATTGCAAGCGAGTTATTAAAATTTGTTATTAAATTCGCTTAATAGACGTGACAATTTCCACATTAATATTTAAATTCCCTTTTATTGCTTGTTTATGTTGCGTTTCCACAGATTTACTGCACCGGGTCTGCACGTTAATCCATGGGAAACCAGTGGTGTGAGATTCATTTAACAAGCCTGTAATAATGTATTATGATTTTCATCGCAAGAGACAGCAGTTAACGTACCGAAAATGGTTATTGCGAACAGTTTCCCTAAAATCAGTTAACTTCTTTTTTATTTTGTAAGTATGCGTATTGGAGGTACGTTGAGATAACTGAAAACTAACAAAATTATAATATAAACCTATCTAAAACGAAAAGAAGAGGACACAATGAAACTATTTGATAGCTAACCATACTAAACAGTGTTAGAACATTTAAAAAGATTAAACCGTATGCGAGCAGTTGACATTCTGTTTGGAAGGTTGGCTGAGTACAACGTTGGCCCAACATAATGTTGGCAGAAATTGTCCTATCAAGATCTGAATCATAACTAAAATTATTTTAGGTAATCAAAAATTATCCGTGCATTTTACAAGAGCCAGTCCATCTGGAATTTTAGCAGATTAGTTTATTGTTGGTAGCATGTTATTAAATAAACTGTTTAGTAGTTTGATATTAGCCTAATATTTGTATTGGGCCAATGTTGTGTGTTTCATCTCAAAAGTAGGAAAAAATTTTGCATAAAAACAAAGCCCTACTTTGTAAGTATTAAAATATTAATAATTTATACTAGACATAAAATAATTTCAATAGAATATAAAGTTCTTTCGTGTCAGAACAATCTTAGAAACATAACAGTCGGAATTTATACCGTCACTTAAAGTTGTGTAAACTTTGGATTTCCATGTGTACGCCTACAATGACCATTAGTTCAGGGATAAAAATTACGATAGTGTTGTGTTTAGTATGTTATTTTACGAAGAAGCCACACCTTTACTTGAAGTATGCGTATTGCAGGTCATAAGTTTGTTATGAGATGGAATACCAAATTTTGGTTTGAAGTACTCTACTTTAGTAGAGACGACGTTTTCAAAACGGCTTAGCTACGCAAGAAAACATTAAAAAATAATAACTTTGTTTTCCTTTCGTCAGTCTAATTAGAAATTATAAGGCTACACATGGTACATAACACAGTAAAAATATATAATTTTTACAGTCTTATGGTTTGCTATCTTGCAATCAGCCTCGAAGACACTCAGTCAGTAACAAAATTACCGGCCTGATATGGTCGGTGTCTGATGTATTTCATATTATTTGTTATCGGCTACTCAGACGTTGGAAAACCAGTTTAGTTACTTCTTTCTCACTGTTTTGTATTTTAACTTCACGTTGCCGTGAATACAGTTGCTGGCCTTCATTTGCCGATCAGACGAAACATTAGTACTGTGATAAACATAAATACGTTCCAAGGACGTCAGTTATTTCTAGTTGCCGAGTGAGTGGCGCAACAGTAACACATCGTACTCGCGTTCAAGAGGACCCGGGTTCGATTCCGGCTCCAGCCATCCTGATGTCGGTTTTCCATGGCTTCCCGAAATCACGGCGGGTGAATACTGGGATGGTTCCTTAACAAAGTCCATGGCTGATTCTTCTCGTATTTCCTGTCCTTGTGTAAAATTGTGTATAACCATCTCTACTGACCTTCCTGATGACGAGTCGTAAAGCTCTCTCATTCGGGCATTCATTATTTTTCTAGTCTGACAACAATAAAGCAGTTAGTTCGCTGCCAACAGTGTGAACCGACCATTTTGGTTTGACCGGCAAGTTTGACGACGCGCGAGACAATTTGAACATGTCAATTATCAGCAAATAATTGACATTATTTATACATATGTATTATTCTCCGCAGCTACATTCTGAATACTTTCACGTAAACAGAAGCTCTTACGTACCTTATATTCCACTTGCTATAGTTTTGACTATTTTACGACGCAGATTGTAAACATGATGTATTCTCGCCATAGACTTATTGTGGACCATCTCTTATCTATGTTGCGGACTAAGCAGACACACAGGTGCAGGCAGTGCAGCTAACCTAGCGCGCTCAAGTGACTATTTCCGAACTTCAAGAAAATTTTGCCAAGAGCAATATTAATTATTTTTCTTGTTTACATTTGAAATTAACAAACTTACATAATATGTAATTAATTTTCTACGCACAGAGATTTATAATTATTATATTCAGTTTTTATTAGGCCTGTGTGATTTCAGGTTTAATGTTGATAATTATTTCATTGTAATTTTAACTTGTTACTGTTGTTCCACCAAGTCAGGCGGACTATATTTTGGTTTGTATTCATGCTCGCTTTTGATACTTAAACCCTTGATTTCTTGTACGTGTCGCTTTTGGCTGTAATTTTTGTAAGCTTCACAAAAGTTTCGAATTTTTTTATCTGACGTAATACTTTTATTTCTGTGTTTCAAAAACTAGGAAGTCTCTTTTGACAGACTCGAGTAGATAAGTCAGTAGCAATGTGGACCCTTGCTTGAGCCTGCCTGATACAAAATGAGCAGGGATATTAAACTACGCGAGGTTGTCATATGTGCTGACTAAACTGTGAACCATACAGCATAGCAAGCATTTGTTATTTTAATGAAAAATAACGTGTTGTAATTTATGTGCTCTGAACAAGAGTTTGGTAAAATCGAACTTACACTAACATGTCGCATCTGTCCGTCATTTGTCCTTCAGTCACGTGACCAGCTGCCAATCAGATTTACCCAATATTTCCATCAGTCCGTCAACAGCTAAACAAGCTGTAACTTATTAACAGACTGTTGGATGAAAGTATTTCCTTTTCTACGTGATCCTTTTATCGTTCGTGCGTTTAAAAAAAGGAGTTAAACCTCAGGTTATCAGAAGGCTGTGTATGTCTTGTGCTGAGTTTTCATACGTTTGTTTTGGAACCTGTTGCCTACGATTACTCTCAATTACCATTGAAGTCCGCAAATACAATCCAGTTTTTGTAGAGAAATATTATTTAAAACTTAAATTTCAATTTTGTCAGTTGGTAGCATTGAACCTACGACGTACGGATAACGTGTTATTGTACATCGTTTGAAAAAGAAGAAGTGCGGTCGAAGGAATGACAGTTGGATGACGGACGTACGCGACGGGCGGTTATATTAGTGGGTAAGGGAAAATTTCAGCTTCAGGCTTTCAAATAGCTACCCAAGTAGAGTTTTTAACTGTCCAATAAGTCACTAACCCTGACTTAGGAATGAAAAACTTAAGCAATGGCGTATGCTCATGGCCACAAGCCCAATCATTCTCATAAAGTCCCATTGCAGCATTGTTTCAAAGACCTCAACCCTGACTGGCTTATAGTTAAATAACCTGCTCAGACTGAACAACCCAGGGGGTAGCATAAGGTCTGAATGTAGGCGAGGGGAGTGAAGCCAAGAGGGAGGAGAGGTACATACCAAATTTGCCAGACGCCATACTGATTTAACCTCAAAATTTTACATCAGACTGGTATTTTTTATGGTAAATTAATGTATTATGCTGTTTAATTGATGTTTTAAGTTGAAAACTCTATATTTTAGCCCTGTTTACACACCTCCTAACTAAAATGTCCTCAATTTTTTTAATGAGTCGGTCATATTGGTACCAACCACTTCAAGCGTTTGTTTGGTTACAATTCCCAGCGACATGCTCCATCTGGACCCTTCTAACATCTTTGGAACAATCCTAGGTACCTCACTCCGGCAGGTTACTTACTATATCCGCCTATTGTCAGTTGACATTTCCACGGCCTGTGTGTATGATCACAGGATGCCTCTCGTGTGTGTCTGTGGTTGACAGTTGTTAGGGCACCTGAGTCACTGTTTATGTAAAAATCGTTCGGTATAAAGTTAACACTATAAATTTAACCCTTGAATAATATCACTAGCCGTTACTGCATATAATTCAACATTTACTACAGTTGCTTTGTGCACTCTAAAAATTTTTTTAATATTTACATTATTTTCTTTGTAAAATTATTCGTCTGTAAATTCACAAATGTAAAGTTTGTAATACTACAAAGGAGTTCCTTGTACTTATACCGACAGTTCCTTCCCTGATTTTTTTTTTAATGACAAGACATTTCTTTGAAGTTTCCCATATTTTTGGTAATATATAGAAATGATTCTTGTTAAATGATATGTTTATAAAGTTACAAGAATTGTCTTCGTAACAAAACATAGGAACAATTTTTAGTCTTCCAAAATCACAGTTTCGCGGAATTTACAGCTACACAAAATCACATATTTTGTAGCGTATATTTAAGGAATAAAGTGAATGTGCATACTTTAAAATAAAAAATTAGGTAATCATAGTTTACTATGTGTCAAGTATTTAGAAATACACTAAACTACATAGCACCAACGTTAAGGTGGGCTAAGGGAAAAATTTTATGCGCGGGGATGCGGGGTTGAATCCTAGCACCTCTGAGAAACATTTTTCAAAATATTTTTTTTAATAATTTCATGAAATATTTATTTAACAGTTTTTAATTCATGAGTTAGGTGTCATTATTAAAATAAAACGAGCATTTAAAATGAATTTTTGGCCTTGTTGCATGTACAACCACAAGTATATCCCTTGTAATTTTACAAACATATACCTTGTATATTTTTACAAAGACAACATCTGCAGTTTTACAAGAAACTTCTTTGGAAACCCAGTTTCCAAATATTTTCTTTGTAAAACTACAAAAACTTTTTTTTACAGGGAATGGCTGGCAGCGAAATTATACAAAATAGTTCCGTGTACTTTCGTATTTAAATAAAACATTACTTAAACAAAACCAACCGAAATATACATATTTTATTCTATGTATTTTATAAATATTTTTAATTTAACTATATAGGTTCCTACCTACTGCACAATTCATCTTACACGCGCATGCATCCAGTGAGTGCCGTGTCCAAGAGGTTAAAAACTACATTTCCCGTTGTTTGCCGTTACGCGCGGGAAGATACGAATTGGCTGAATATAGAACTTGAGCAGGGCTTTTTTGAGTGCTCACTTTATCCCGATCTGCCTATAGGTCTCACTCGCTGTGTGGTGGGCCTCAGGTGGTAGGCGGGCGGGCCGTGGCTAACGACTCCCCGAGGATGGAACGTTTTGAGTCCTCCAGACGAATATCCCCGCAGTGACGCGCCGAGCCGCGATATTACTCCGCCACACTCTCCGGGGAATGACGACGAGAGAGAGGGTGGCGGTACACGTGGCTATCCAAGAAGTACTGCAAACGTTGTCTAAAAGAATTTAAGGGGGTGTTCACCGAAATATTTAATTGTTTTAATCATTTTTGTACCTGTACCAGATATTATTTGTTCTGTATACATACGAGGGTTCCTCCGAAAGCAAAGTTGGTTTTTTTTTTCAAGCGGAAACTTTACCGCCAAATATAATACACCATGGTATCATGAACTATACATAGGGCCCGGTAGTTTTCGCAAAAAATTTTTTGCCCAACTTTGTTTCAGTGTCTTACGTGCATACCTACAGCTCAACTTTATGACTATTGGCAGTGTTCAGAGTTATTATTCATTTGGTTGTGCCAATCAGTACATGGATGATTGTGACACAACACGTCTGTGATTTCAAAATGTATTATTGTAGTCATACGCCATTGCAATATTATGTCATCCCAGAAATCTTAGAAAGACACTAAGAAAAACAAACCACAAAATACGAAAAAAAGAGAAAACAAGCTGAGTTGATTGTAGTCAACACATCCATAAACCTAAGCAACAGAACATGAAAGATTCCATAAGGAATTAGTCAACAACAAATAATAATATAAAAAATCAAAAATTACTAAATGCAAAACAAACTAATATGTAAAACTCTGGACATCACAATTAAGACATCACAGACAATACTGGAACGAATACAATAATGGACACAAGACAGGATAACAGCGACGATGTCACAGACAACAGACTAGACGACACAACGACGAAGACACAAAAGAACACAGTAGATTTCCAAAGGCCGACTTTTTTTATTATTATTTGTCACAGTGATGGGAGAGATTGTATCACCTGGTCTGCAGCCCCGATCTTGCCCCATCAGACTGTAACGTGTTCCCTGCATTGAAAGCCTCACTCTCGGGACTTCACTTCCACAACAATGCTGAGGTGGAGCAGGCTGTGCGACAATTCCTCACATCGCAGGGCACCACCAGAGTGGTTTCTTCAAACTGATTTCGCGCTATGACTAAAGTCTCAATGTCGGTGGCGACTATGTCGAAAAATAGTGTAAGGGGTATAGTTCATGGTGTATTTTGTTTGGCAGTAAAGTGCCTGTGTGTAAAAAAAAGCTAAACTTATTCCGTAGTGCCCCTCATACATTATGACAATTTTTACGGTTTTATAAATATTTTGGTTTTCGTATTTGTTTTGTACAATGGCATGTCAAAACCTAAATGTGCATAAAACAGTTTTAACTAGAAAACCGCACTGAATTTTTCGTATTAAATAACATACCGAATTTAAATCAAAAACTGTATTTTTTTATTTTATACATGAAATATTCAATTCTGTTTCTGTACATTTTGACGTAGCCAGAGAAGCTACTGTTTAATGCAAATTAATTCATTTCGCTGAGTCATTTGGTGTACCTTTTTGTATGAAACCGTTTTTACGAACATGGACTTTGACAAGCCATTATACAATAACTATTAAAACTAAGAAATTTGCATTTTAGTAAAAAAAAATCACAATGTCTATAAAACAAACCATGACTCTAGTATAAAAAAATATTAAATTTTTTTTTTTTTCGTTAACTCCTCATAGTTTATGATAGAAATGTCGTAACATATAATTTTAGTAAGACCATGGTTTGCGGAGTGGCTAGAAAGCTTGCCTCCCACTAAGGTAATCTTACCTGTATTCTTGAAGGCATCGACCACTATTTTTTGCATGTGAGAAACAGAAAATCGCGCGAATTTTGCATGTCTCTACAGATTGTGCTAGACTATACGTATACAGAGCAGCGGAAGCTAGTCTGTCGTCTAAATAACAACGCCACTTTTGGAGGATTTGTAGATAAATTCATGCCGGGTCCATACGGGACACTGATGTGAGCTTTGAAAGATTCTAGCAATGAGCTAGTGCAAGACTCGTTCAAATATCACAAAAATTATTCGTGTACAACTATAGAAGTAATTTATATTTCCGAAAAACAAACACTAATTTCTCACATTGCGTGGGATTGGACATCATCGTTTTAATAACAACGTGAGTGAATTAAACTTACTTCATATGCAGTATTTGTGCTCCAGTATTAGTAGCTTTGTTAAAACATTTAATGCTATAGCATTTTGTTTATCTGTACAAATAAGGTGTAGGCATTACGTCTCGTCGAAAGCGAGGTCATGAGAGACGATCACATACAACTTGGTAACTTGACAGGGACTGGGATAAGGGAGTAGCTAAGGCCTTTGTTAGGGAACCACCTCGGCATTCACCTCGAGCAGTTTCGGGAAACCATGGAAAACCAAAATCTGGATAGCTGGAGGGACCTAACCCGCCCCCCCCCCCTTTTTCCCGAATACGAGTCCGGCGCGTTACCCTCGCATCACTTAATTCGGTTTGTTAAGCTGCAAAGAAAATGCAACGTAAAAAGTATATTACCTAAACTAAATACTAGGTTCTTCAGTACTTCGACTTCTGCAGACAGATACGTATTCATCTAACACACAGGAACACCATGCTCGCGCACATTCGTAATTACCTGCATGTTTATGGCTGGCATCGACAGTATCGGACAGGGTGGAGCGGAAGATTTAGTGCGCACCACACGCCGCGGCAGGCAATTTATTACACTTTTTCGTTCAGTTACCGGTTGAAAAATGTGTGACCGCGTGACTCATGTCCCAGCTGACCCACGCGCCAGGGAGGTGATATATCAGTCCGTTCATCAATATATACCAACCATCTCAATCACTTCTCTAAACATCTGCAAACATTTCCGGTGCCCCTGAAGCAAGCAGTGATCAGCGGTAGAAATATAACGTATAATGTCAAGACCATTTTGTAAATTTAAACATTGGCTTTACTTCAGTAGTTTAAAATAGTTTAAGCATTTAGCACACACATATATGTGTGCTAAATTACCAGCTGGCAATTTCATGTTCATGGGTATATCTTTAGGACGTAGTGAGCTCCGCTCGATACATCACCCGCTACGGTGGGAATATAGCAATTGGTCAATCCCAATTCTTTTCCTAACCGTAAGGCCGTCCAAGGATAAGAATGACATACCCGTGTTTCGATCTTCTTGGATCTCTTCAGGTAAGGGCAGGTTGCAGATTTCAGCAACCACCTTACGACATGGTTTACAGATTTTCGTAAACTTAGAGGTTGGCGTGAAAGGTACAAGAAACTTGACACCTTCGACCAAAAACTTTGTCGAATATGTGTTTTCTATTTGTTCCTAAAGTGAAAATTGTGGGAGTAATGCTACCCTGAAAATAGACTTTCAAATTACATTTTCGTTAAAAATTCAAAAAATTCTTTATATTAAATAACGAAACTTTGTATCGTGTCGTATAAAGGACTTTGGTTCATTCTAAGTAATTTCGTTTGGTAATTTCACTAGCAGATCGTTTTTCAAATGGAGCACCACACTTCTAACTTCTGAACATTTCACTGTAATTAATGTTCTACTACAGAATATCAAACAGGCACGAAAGATTAATAGAAATGATTGTCTTCTCGAAAATTTCTAGAGTTTGCCGTTTTCGAGAAAATCGTATGCAAAATTAATGTATTATTTGTAACGCCTGAAACATATGTTGGCATTGCGACGTCTTTGCAAAGCAAGTAACCGAATTAACAGGCGTGTTGGAATTATTGTTACGACAGATTTATCGTCTAATATTTGTTACACGGAAGGTGTCAATATCGGTGCATAGTCCTGTAAAGCAGTAGCACTCTGTGGGCAAGGAAACTGCACTATTAAAATAAAACACAAGTTTATAGCAATGTTCACCAAGCTGTATTACTTCCCCAACTTTCACATTAGGGACAAATTGAAAACACATTTTCGACATGGTTTTTTGTTAGCAATTACCACACGAAATTAACACACTCCTTCTTTATTCACCCTGTGTATTGGTGTACCTAACTTAAAAACGCCTTTTTTTTTTTTTGTTCTGTCCCTTTTAAACCAGACCATTGATAAATTTGTATTCATCCATGCTGTAAATTTTTTTTAAAAAAATTACTTTTATTTCCTTTACTAGATTGAAAAATTGGATTTTAAACTCTTCCGTAATATTTTGACAGTCAGATAAACAAATCCCTTATTTATGCTTAACTTTAGTTTAATAAGTTGTTTACGTATATTCATTTCCAGCTCTTCGTCACAATTTTTTTTTCCGTGCGGAGCTGACGTCCTGCCATATATCGTATAAACGAAAGTTCAAGACAGGAAGATAAAACTTAATTATTATTTAATTTGGCGAATTTTATTTCAGAGACAAAATGGCGTAATATTTCGAACAGCACGTGTGATTTTTTTTCTTAATCTCGCAGAATGAGAAGCTATAGCTGACTAATGTTCTATAATGCGACGTATCACTCCCGTTGACAGATCGTGTGACCAAAACGTGGTAGGCCTAACGAAAATATCAAATATTGTTGTTCCATGTACTTAGCTTAGAAATTTAATTTCAAAGTTTTCGAATTTAGCTGTATATCGACTATTCCTAAACACTGTTAGAACGAAATAATTAGGTTTTGTGTGACTTCAAATCTACTGAAATAATATTACGCATTAATTTCCATATAATATATTTGTTACGCTTGTCAGATTATTCAGTAAACCAACATAATAGTAAATACTTGTGTGATGCGTCCTAATCGCCTATGGTCGTGGTCCTACCTACAAGCAATCCGTTGAGCAGAAATTCATCGAACTATCTGTTGGTTTCCCATCGAAAACTGAATAACATTTTACAGTCCTGACAGTTTTACCCTTGATCCAGAGTTAAACTATGTTAAATACATAGTTCAAGGTCGATAATGATGTTCTAGAACACAATTCTATAAAAATACTAGCTGCCTCGACAAACGTTGTTTTGTCACATAAATAACTTATCGTAAGTGTGTAAGAATGTGGTATATAAGTGGAAGAGGTCTAATAATAAATAAATTAATAAATAATAATAATATAGCAGCGACACCTGGTGGGGATAGACTGGTATCAGCTCGTGGGGATAACTGATCAATTATTACTTACACAGTTATCGATTGGGTTCTAAAATTATTAAATTAAAATTATTTACTTAACAATAGCACTTAGGAATATAAAAAATAGATAAAAATCTATTCGCAGACGTACCGAATGTATATACAAAATTTCATTGAAATCGGTTAAGCCGTTTCGGAGGAGTATGGAAACAAACACTGTGACACGAGAATTTTATATATTAGATTTCATGTATGTTCTTTAAAAGTTTTAATAATATAGACTACTAGAAGTTGATACCTGGTGAACATCAAATACTGGCAAATTAAGCATTTACGCCACCCGGAGAAGTAAACGGCTTGAATAAATAACAGTTGTTTATTAAGACAATTAAAATAAAACAGGATTAAAATTTAGTGTACCTCGTATCCTTCCGTTATCTTGTGTATGGACAAGTCATCAATATCAGTACACAGATAGTAGCCTACTTAGTAACGTGACTTAACTTTTACTATTTTTGTTGATGCAGTGTTCAAACTTTCAAATTGGCGGCCATTTTAACATTTATGAACAAACAAGCTATCTAAAGTAACACTTTTTTTTTTTAGAATTTTATCATAATCGACACTTATAATAATAAATTGGCATGTATTTTATGTATTTTGTTCATAAAGTGTTCATATCATAAAAAAAGCTTCAATGAGAACAGTTTTTGATAACCTGATATATCTGAGAAACTATTTATCAGAATTTTACCAAACTCGGTGCACAGACTAGTAAAGCCAGCCATAATAGAACGAAAAGTGTATCAAACTTTGAAAAAACATCAAAGTCACATCCCAGATAAAACAAAATCAGAGCTGACGCCACACAGCAGTAGATCACCCCATATATATGGTCTTCCAAAAATCCATAACCCCAACATGCCTTTGCGACCGATCATCGGCTGCTGCAAAGCTCCATGCCAAAAACTATCAAAATATCTCCTGAAAATTGTTGAACCCCTCGCAGGCCAGACACCAACTTTTTTCAAAGACTCTAGTCATTTTATATCCATAGCCAAAACCTTGAAAATAGAAAACACTGGCGCCCTAGTGAGTTTCGATGTCCAAAGCCTTTTCACCAATGTACCTGTGGCTGAAACTCTCAATATTGTCAAGGCCAAGTTGGAAGCTGACCCAACTCTAAAGGACAGAACAACCATACCAATTCCATCCATCATGGAAATGATTACCCTTTGTGTCACCACAACTTATTTCCAGTTTAAAGACAGTTTCTACAAACAAACAGACGGCATGGCAATGGGCTCTTCACTTTCACTATTCATGGCAAATATATTCATGGAAAACTTTGAGCAGGAAGCACTTAGCAAAAGCAATAGGACTCCAAAAATCTGGCTTCGTTATGTAGACCACACTTTTACTATCTGGCAACATGGACCTGAAACCCTCGAGGAATTTGTGAACTTCCTAAACTTATTGAGGCCATCAATAAAGTTCACATATGAAAAAGAAACCAATAGCAGCATTCCTTTTCTGGACGTACTAGTTAGCAGGGTAAGCAGCAGTCTGGAAACTAATGTATACAGGAAACCTATATATACAGGCCAATACCTACATTTTGCTTCCAACTACCCAAAAATCACAAAAACTGGCATAATATGTGGATCTCATTGATTAAGAGAGAAACAACATTACAGCACAAAACAAAAACATAGGCTCAACCCATTACAACCAAACAGTCAATCTATGCTGCGCGACCAATCAGGAGACAGCTCGCCTCCTTTTGGCTGAGTAGAATATGTGGGTTTATCCTGTATAAACCCAGGGTTTTTCAGTCTCTTCAGTCGCACTCGTGTTTCTGAACCCTGTGTGTCTACCTGATGACGGGAACAGATTCCAGTTCCCGAAACGTCGTAAACACTGTCTGTCTGGAAAACTACTGTGTTTTGTTTCGTCTCATCATTGTGTCGTTTGTTTTTTCTGTTTGTGTCCGATATCTGTTGTGTTTTGTCTCGTCTCTTAGTTGTGTCGCATGTTACTTGGTTTCTTGATTTTCTGAATATTATTATTTATTATTTACATTTATTATCTGTTTGTTCCTTGTTTTACTTCACTAGATTCCATTTTGGAATTTCATGTCGTGTATGTATACCTTTGACTAAAGCATACTATGCTTTTTTATGGTTTTCTGTTATTTGTTTAGTTTTCTTTAGCAGTCCTTCATTTCGCAATGGTGTATGTCCAAGAAATTAAATCCAGTCACTAGTATAGTAGTTAATGACTTGGCTTTAGTGTTGTTTATTAATGCCGTGATGATTAGATCAAAATAGTACTTATTTGAATATTTTTGGCCATACGAAATATCTAAAGAACGAATTTTCAAAATACCATCAAGTCGTTACAGATTTAGTACTAAGCATGTTTAGATTACTTCACGTATTTTGGCATGCCGTGTTCACATTTACACAATGGGGGCCATTTGAACAATTTTTGATCACATTAAATCCAACTTGGTACATAGTCATGTAGTATTTATGCAGTACAGCTCTTCAGTTTTGCGAGTTTTGTTCATACTTTATTCAGTTTTAAAACTGGTTGCCATTTGCATGATCCTTTTTTATCACACGAAATATCTGAGGACCATTTTCCAAAGTTTCTTCAAACTCGTAAGTTACATATTTAATACTGAGTTAGGTAACGTGAATTTAATTCTGTCGGTTCATGTTGAGTTTGTTTATGTACGTACATCTACAAATTTTTAAGAGTTTACAATATGACAACGTAATTTTAAATACATGTGAAAACCCATTTACCTTACCTTACGTTAAATCTTATTGTACTAATTTTGTTACAGTTTTCAGACTACTGTTCAACTATCTGGAATTATGTTTAGTTTCTGAGTTAGTTTATTCGCATCTTCGTAGTTCCAGCACAGTATTTAATTTGAAATCGCTATAACGACGCCTTGGAGGTAAAAAATATGTTTTACTATGTCAATTTATTCATATAGTCTAATAGTATTATCTGTCTATCTTTATGTGATAAAGTTGTGCTGGTATATAAAAATACTTTGTATTGAACAAATATTATCAAAAGTAGTGATAACTGTGAATAAAAAATTTAAACGTAAATTTGAACGCAAATGTCATACGCTAAGAAACCGACACATCGAGGTTTACAGAACGATTTGTCATTTTGTCTCTTCATACCTGCGTAGTCACGTATTTCATTAAATGTTTATTTATTTAGTACTCTGCGCGGAATGTCGGGAGAGAAAACGGTGGCGTGCGAGAAAGATGGAACGACATACAGCCAGTCTTATTTACAGTGCGAAACGAAATTTAATGTTTGTCTTCTTCTCAGCCTTAGCTTCTTGAAACATTGGTTTGGCTAATTCGTCGTCTAAAAACTTGTGAAAGATAAGCAAATTTATTCTTGCCTCTCACTGGATATCAGCCGCATGTAAATATTCAGAACTCCAAGGACATAAGACCAGAGTTCATGCATCCCCAAACTGAAACATGGAACTGTTGGTTACATAACGTAAAAAATATGAAGATTAAACTTTCGTTGTTTTAGCAGTAATTTGTATATAACCAAGAGGCGAAACATGAAGACAATAACTGATAACGAACTGATAGTAGCAATAGTCAAAGGGTGTGTGTGTGTATGTACATGTAAATGTATAAAACAAAAAAAATCATACAAGCTAGATTTAAGATAACTAACCAAAATTTTATAACTATACGAAAGTACTCCAAAAATGTTGCAAACCCGAGGACAGCACAATCAAGCAGAGTTAACTTCTTAGAAGAAACACCTGACTACTCAAAACTCAATTATACGTTCGTATGACTTACATATTCAAGGCTAGACGACACGAAGATGACGATACATAATAACTCAAGTGACCTCCACGCTATCTTCTATCTGAAAGCGAGAACCGATGTAAGCTCCCGAATCGTCGTAACCACCTCATAGATATAAACGTATGTTCTTATCGCATGTTCACCAAAGTGTATAGTGCCTAGGCTTGGAAAGTTTACGCGCTTTTGAGAAGCGTTCATTGCCAAATATTTGTTACATAATTAGTACATGAAAAGTACAAAAATCAAATAAAAGTAAAACTTATGAGTATGAAATCTTTCTTTGGACTCTTTTTATCGAAAACTGTAACCAACAAAATTTTCGCAAAATTTATAAAACTGATTTTAGTGTTAAAATCAAAGATACGCCGGTTTTCAGCCGTAGTAAATAGATGTTTTTCTTGTATTAAACCAATACTAGTATTTACTTCTTTTAAGTATCACAAACAAAATACAATATATGTTTAAAACCGTTTTATTCTAGGGTGTACAAAATATATATTCAAAGAAACGATATTGAAATAAATTTTAAGAAAAGTAGAATTCACACTATGCAATTCAGAATTAATTCTCTTTATTTATATTGACGTTAAAAAATACTTGCCAAGGTACATTGCGGAAACATGGGACGTAAAGTAAAGGTAAACATATCCATGTACACACTTCTTTAAACCAACACATAGGAACAAACAAAAACAATACTGGAGTTTGTTTGCCTACGCCGTGAGAAAAATTGTACATATACGACACAGAACACTATAGACTGTTCACGCTGAAATGAGCACTGCTTAAATTTTTCTTTCAGCCATTTGGCAATCATCTTTAATATTTATGACATGAAAACTTCCCTGTGTAACATCTCTAGTTGTTTATATAAAGAAGGTTCGTGTTAAATGACGCGGTCTAGCTGTTATATAATTTTAGTAGAGCTAATGAGCTTCTCTTCATTTTAACTTAGGTGTATCGGGTAAAAATTTGAAAAACATAAATCAAAGCCAAAAAATGAGAAAAATTAAATAAAAGTTATATGTTAGCTGCTGAAACACAATAAATAATTTAGAATAAGATGTGCTTATCTCACATCAATAATGACTGAGATGTTTGCAGCTTCTCTTCCAGCTTTCATGCCATTTTACAACTTTATAAATCCATAATTCAATAATTCACAACATTTTTCAGGTATTTTTAATTTACTTCTTCGTAAAAACTTCCAACCAAACAATTTTACAACCATAGATTACCTAAGCCGAAGAGAAATGTTTACATGTCACTGTGATCTGAGATGAAGCTATGAAATAAGTATTTGTTAAAACAAACTTTTAAGTAATAAATAAAATTGAAATTATAGCTTACAAATTATATCACATAACTATCTACGACAAATTTTGAATTTAAAAACGTTACACCTGGAACCAAAAACCGTAGTAAACATTCCCCCAATCTCAAAACTTAACATATTGGGCTCAAATAAAATACTGTATTAGAGTACCTATTAAAAGTGTTGGGGATTGCTCAGTTTAAAGTGAGCCGACTATAATAATTAAGGACACCTCTTTATCGCGGGAAAAGTTAACTGCTAGCTAGGCTTCAATATAACTAAGACCCGGTAGTTTTCGCGAAAAGATTTTTGCACCACTGTGTTTTAGTGCCTTACGTGTGCACCTGCATCTCTGCTATGTGGTCAGTGATTGGAATTCGTAACATACAACGACTGGAGGTTAAACCCGCAAATCACAGACGTGATGTGTGGCAGTTATCCGTATACTGATTGGATGAATAATGACTCTGTATAAAAACACTCCGTCAATAGCCATGAAGTTGAGATGCAGGTGCGCACGTAAGGCACTGAAACAAAGTGGGGCAAAAATCTTTTCGCGAAAACTACCTGGCCCTACATATAACATGTCACTGTATTACGTACGTGTTTCTTTATTGGCGTGCCCCATCTGACTGGTCCAATGATAACTCTCGGTGCGCCGCTACTGAATATTTGTGATTCGTCTTTTAACATCTACGTAACGATTGCGAGGCGCAGACCCCTATAATTAGAGACCTGAAAAATTCGCGTTTTATTTTGGCCCCATCCTATAATTCCAGCAACTGTAGGTTCGCGCCACTTTCACAATTGGCCCGGGACTTATTTGACACTTGCTGTAAGAAGCTGAGCCAATAGTACAGAAGCAACTATACAGGCTCATACCACTGCGTCATCGAGCAGCCAGTGAGCAGATAATGTTTGCTTGAATATACAGGTGTTCTTGGAGGCTAGCCTACATGTCAGTGAAACCGCGAATTTTTCCGGTATCTAGCTATAATGTTTTACAAAATACGGTTGCACGAAATATTCTTGCAATTTTCCGCTGTCTCTACTAATAACGTCTAAGTAAACAGCGCTTGTAATCAGTACCCCAGAACAGGTTATCACACGTCGAGAGCAAACTTATGACTGGATGCCCCTAGGCGTCTGCCAAACCCTGAAGAATCACATGGACTGATCGTGGTGACAGAATTTTTCCGGTATCTACCTATAACGTTTTACAAAATACGGTTGCACGAAATATTCTTGCAATTTTCCGCTGTCTCTACTAATAACGTCTAAGTAAACAGCGCTTGTAATCAGTACCCCAGAGCAGGTTATCACACGTCGAGAGCAAACTTATGACTGGATGCCCCTAGGCGTTTGCCAAACCCTGAAGAATCACATGGACTGATCGTGGTGACAGAGTTTTGCGACCCTTTAGCAATAAGATCTAAAGAGCTGATAAGGGTAAAGTGAGGTGAAGGGACAACACAACATCCATGATCGAGCCGGGGTTCGAACGTAGAACCTCTCGTACGGCAGACCGACAACGCTACCGAGGCCGACGACACGAACTGAAGCTCTGCAATGTAGAAGCTACGGAATGCGAAGGGCAGGGGAAACGGAGGGACACCGATAAAACCCGACGGCACGTTTACCACATGCGAAGAGTCGGAATATTACTCCAGGAAGTCCTTGCCCTTGGTTGAAGACAAGGCGCCAGGGGCCTCCGTAGCGTAGTCAGGCGCCGGTCTACGGTGCGAGAGGTCTTGAGTTCTAATCCTTGTTTGGACATGAATGTTGTGTCGTCCCTTTGTCGTACTTCACCATCATCGGCAGTTAAGACCTCGTTGCTAAAGGCCGTTAAACACTCTCACCTCACCTCACCAACCTCACTGATGAACTATTATGCGGCTGAAATTGTATAGACCTGCATTTAATACCAGAACAGTGGATCAGGATAGTAAAATTCGTCGCTCTGGTAGTGTATTTCCATACAAAATGGTCAAAATTATGTGTCTCAGAATTTCTTGTTTTGGTTTAACCATTCGATTACCCACAATCTGAGAACATTTGATTTTTATTTAGAAAATGAATTAATATATCCCAACCCTTATTTACTTGTATTCCAGAAACCAAAACGGAATTATCAACAAAGAGCAGTTTACAGATTTTGATAGCTTTATTGGATAATATTTCACCATTATGATACAGCTATGATCGGTTATTTGTAACCTCCAAAATCGACATTTTATCCTACCACAAAAGGTGATTACTTATTGCTAGCACACCCTCTAAAGGATTCTTTCTTACATGGGAAGTTATAAGTTTACAGAATGACTATTGCAGAGCAATGTAGTCAAGATAAAACCCTAATTTTGATACAGATCTCAAAACAAGAAAGTAAAAATTAGCTGAATAGAACATGTATTCAAAAATATACATAAGCGCAGGGAAAATCTTGCTGTAATGGCAGGGTTGGGAATTCATCTGTTGGCTCAATCCCCAAACCACACATCACTAAAATTGTTATGGAGACATGTGAATTCCCTCGTAAACAAGAAGCATGTAAAAGTACGAACGTGCAGTAAGTAGCTTGTGATTCTATGCGATCAATGACGGGTCAAGACAAACATTTTCCATTCAATTTCTCATCTTCATCGCCACAGTCGTTCTAATACACTAAAACTATTGCGTATTTGGCCTATATAAATAGCATCCTATCTTTGGCTGAACGTGTCATGAAGTAGTGAGAGAGTGAGTGAGAGATTTTAGTTAGCGCTTAACATCTAAGTATTCAGTGCCGGTAAGGGGGCGATATGAGGTGAGTATGGAGCAGCATCGGAATGAATGGGCGGGAGAAACTGAAGATCCGCAAGATAACCCGCCTACCAACGGCATCGTCCAGCACGATTCCCACATGCAAACAACTAGTAATTTTATCGCATGCACCCCACAATTCTTGTTTTAAATCTTCTGTGTATCTTCAAAGCTACTAAAATTCATTATCACAAATTTTCATGACAATATTTATATGGGGCTAGGAATATGTACGTGGATATAAATCTGTGTGGGGCTAAGAGAAATTATTTTATACATTTTAGTCCGTTTTAAAAACATGCCATATTAATTGTTTTGTTTAAATAATTATTTCACAATCGTTTTCCTATTATACTGCAATACCATCCAGTTCTGGGCTTATGTCTTAAGTTTTTTTAAGTCTTAGCTTATCAGGAAGTACGATTAACTTGGTGTATAAAGGTTTTATTTAGAAATGTATTTCAAATATTATTTTACTCTTATTTTGAATTATTGTCATACAGTTCTAAACTACGTTTAAAGTTTAAAGTTTGTATCTTTTCAGGGAAGTTAATTTAAAATTGATTGCAAAATTTGTACCGAACAGAGACACGACAAGAAAAGGAATTAATAAAATCGTGGTAAAATTAGTTATAATATTTAAAATTCAATTATTAATTTTGACTTACATTCAATTCAATGTTTACATTAATGGAAGGAGGACGAGAGATTATAGTTACTCAACGCTGAGCATGCTACATGCTACCGTTTCCACCTTCTTAAAAGTTTCTTGGACACTGATGAGGAATGTCGGCTCTCGGCAAATTCAGCAGTTCAGGAGGATCTTGACGGAGTCATGAAGGACTTCAATCCATGCAATTTCACCTATCTTATTCCTCGGGCCAACAGCCTAGCTAGGCTCATGATTCAAGAGGTGAGGCTTCCCGGGTGTTAACGTCGAGCTGACGCGACGGTGAGTTCATTGCATTTTATTTCTCCCGCCTCTCCCCTCCTTTTATTGTGCGGGTTGTGTGCGAGGCTAAGAGGGAGACAAACCATTAACCTGAGTTCTGTAACATCTCCTCCGTATTGTAAAAATATACTAACTCGCTTGACAGTTAACTTGATGCATCCTTTGGTCTCGAATGTAGGACTTAACGGATTGGTCCATCACAACTTGGATTCATAGCATTTCTTATAAATCAGGGAATAAAGATATTGTTTTACGTTTTTCACGTTAACAGGGCATATTTAATCGTTTCATTCAGCTACTAAACAATGACGACATTGAGGTAGCAACAATTATAGAGAATCGATTTAGTTTTTATTTGAGTTGTCATATCAAAAGTGTTTATACATCCATTGAAACAGAGGTTAGGAAAAAACTAATCTATCTAAGGCGGTAGCAATAAATACCCCTTATCTCGTCGATAAGCGAAAACACTTAACGCACATCACACTTGTAAATGATCCTACGACTAATGTTTCGTGCTGTTCTGCAGATGCTTTATCGAAAGTTCCGCTTTGTCACACAATGCATTGTATTTATTTATTAAGTTGGTTTCAGCAATATGTAGAATTATCTCTGCACGTTGGCGAGTAGCTCAGTCACATCTGCAACAGGCAGGATCGTCAACCTCATAGCCTGCGACTTCACTCGCCGTGGCGTCAAATGGGCTTAACTACCGTATGTCATTAATCAATCATAAGTTGGCGCTGAACGCGCAAATGTGTCGGGCGTGTGTGTAGTGATGGGAAAAGTTTGCTCCGGGTGTAATTTAACTGAAACTTGGTACTTAATAACTTCCTTCCTCCAGTTGCCGCTGAACTGTCTCCCCAACTAACTTGACCTTCTAGCTCCTCTGCGGCTGTACTCGTGAAGCCGTGGTACACACTATAAATAATTACCTACTTCATTCCGCTAGTAAACGTGCACAAGTACCACTACAGCTACGCAATTACGGAAGTATCAGCGATAATTGCATACGTAATACCGCAAACACTATGCATCCTGTTTCCTGAAGCAACTCCTGCACTTATACCAGCGATGTGCACTAAGGGTTCTAGCGTCACTCAATCAAAAAAAAAAATACAAAAAAAACTTGTCGCCTTCTGCTTTTAGACAGACTTTTCATATCCCTTAATACTCTTATATATTCAACAATTTCATAACAATAAATTTAGTTCTATAGATTAGTATTCCGCAGTTCGTAGAAGAATAAACAAATAAAGTAGAAAATAAGTAACCACAAGAATACATACACGTGATATCATACATTTAAACTATAATTTAAAATAATTTATCATTCGTAATATTAAATATGTTACGGTAGTGTATAAAATGTTTTCGACGATAATTATGTATTTCTTCAAGAACTTCATAAATGTTCACCATATTTTCCTTTAGCACAGCAACCAGCTTCGTGTGTGCATTTTTATTGTTTATGCCTAAAAAAAGTTGTGTAAAACTATTAATCTGGTGTTTACGGGAAAAAAACTTAACATTATTTTGTGGTTAAAATTCCAATTTAGCTTAAATACGCACTTAGTTAAGGAGAAAATATTCATAAAAATAATTCAACCCACCCAAACCACGCATAAATAACACTTTCAGTTCTGTAAACCTACAGTTACTCTCTGTTCGGGTAGAAATGTTTGCACACTAGATTTGAAAACAAGCTGTTTATGTGATAATGAGTAAGGCGTAGCCCAGTTGCTTGCTACGAAAACCGTTTAAAAGAGGAATTTCTCATTTGTATTTCACTTCTTCAAACGTCGGTGTTCTCCATGTAATATGTACGCCTATCGAATATTACGCGAAAGGAGAACATTATGAAAAGATGAGTAATGTGTGCATGGTTTTATCTATCCAATTGTTTGAAAATTATGAGGGTTTTAAACCAGATTTTTACTCACTTTATAAAACATTTCTCATTAGAGGGTGAATTTCAGTTCAACATTTTGTTGAAATAAGGAGATAAAAGATAGCTATTCCCACTCATATTGTCATATCACACAAACAGCTGTATGTCGTTTTGGGGATATGCGTTTACGAGTTCAGTCTTAAATGGTTTAAATACTTACCACCGCTCCGTCCTAAAACACGCCAGTCAGTCGTGTAGGAAATTATTAGATTCTGACTGGAATGAGACGAATTTGCAGACTGCCTACAAAACACCTACGGATAAGTTCAATGTCTTCGTCGAAAATACTTGGCCGACCTGTTGATCATCTCTTACACGAACAACCCGTTTATGTTTGTCGGATCTGTTCGTGTGAACGTGGATTGCCCTGAGCTCTATGGGAGATGCAGTTCCGTACTCCCGCTTATAATCACGCTGCACATTTGTCGCAGACTTGCAATTGTTGAATTAGAGACTACAGAAGGCCTTCTGCTGTTCAGTAGTCATCTTGGCACATAGTGAAGGGAACTTGTCTGATTGGTATTCATAGTCATCACACCAGGTAGATATCTAGTTGTAGAACAATCTTTCGCAGCAGGGAACGAACACGTTCATTGAAGTGTAAGGTCCTTGCATGACCCAGTTGAGCAAAGAGTCGCGGCACCAAGTGATTCAGAGCCCACATGTGGAGGGCTAGGAGGAGCATGTTTAACATATGAGAAGACAGCGTGCTAAATATTATATTCAGACATTGTATTCGTTGTTTACCACGTGGTTCTCTGTTCTTTAGTTTGAAAGTTTTTGCCTTTAGAATGAGTACTAATGTTTCTTTAAAAGTCTCTGTAGTTGTCCCTGCCTAAGACTTATTCACAAGTTACATGAATACTTACTTCTCCTGTAGATGACTAGAAAAGGTATACGATTATTAATCCACGCTATGAAGAGGTTAATTTTTTTTATTCAAACGTTTCTACCGTCATGGTCATTTTGGGGTGAGGTAAATGGGAAACTATCGGTTTCGATAGAATTTCATAACCGAAACCCGCAAATGTGATATTATTACGTGTTATTTTACAGTTGACTGTGCATGCTGTCCCCTTTCCCTTCCTAACAAAAACGGGGAAGTTATTCAACAAAATTTTAAAATTGGCATACTACCACCAATCAAAACAAAAGGTTGTGCTGTGTTAACTAAAAGTGGGTAGGGTGTAAACACTCGAAATTATTATATTTTACTGGTATTTTAAGCCAGTATATATTTGAGCGTATGTGCATGTATGACAATAAAATGTAAACTTACCTGGTAGTTTTAGACTACAACGCAGGTAAATATGCTGCCATGCTGAGATGCATTTATTATGCATTATTTCTTACATTACTCATGTTTTTCTTTTTATTCGGATGCATTCAATTTGTGACGGAGAGGTAAGCATATACTGCCCAGAGGGAAATATGAGACACGGTACTCTTCACTAGTGTTCTATCCCTACTCATTACAGTTTTTAAAAAATTCATGAAAAACTAGTTGTAATAGATACGAAACATGTCTTGAAAATAATTATTTGTAGTCGCCGTAAACCGCAGTACATTCTTGCAATGCTTGAATTATAAATTAAACCAAGCAAAACGTCAAACATTTATGTGAATCTTTCTTTGGAAAATATAAATTGTTTCAATACCAGTAACACTTCCGAATAATCGTGACATATGCAGTTGAATTGGAATTCACTGTCTAGTGAGGCATATTTTAAGAAAATAGTAAAAGTAATCTGGTTGGCTATATAACTTTTACAATCTCATTTTACATAACGAATCACATCTTACATTTTCTAACTTTTTGATAGATAAAATCGTGCACGCATTACTCAGCGTAAAAAGAAGATGACTATTAAGCAAAAAGTCATATACGCAATAAAATGTCATCACAGAAGAAATACATTACTTAAATATATGAAGAAAATGTCTAATTTAAACTACATTATTGTTGCCCTGTCATGAACAGCTCATGATCGATATAGGTGTATCGTTAATTTTATCAATATACGTCACAATAATCGCTTTAAAAAATTTCCGTTTCAAATTCGAATTCCGAAGAGCTAGAATCGGGTTACTCTTTCCACGCTGTTGCTACAAAACTCTGAAAGAGCCCAGAATGTATATAGCAGCTGGTTTTTATTTTGTTTATTTTGTTTAAAGGTTCTGCCTTTTTTCCCGATAACATGCTACCTGGGAGGCGGAAAGCTGTTTCAGATATTTATAGGAAACTCGTCCGCTTCAGTCGTCCAGATTTGTTGGTTTTGGGACGAAGCGGTCTTGTCCCCTCAATGAGATTGCTCGTCTGACCCTCTGGGAAAGTAATAAGCCATAACTAAGGAAATATCGACAGCGATGCAACGAGATTTTTAAAAAACAAAAAAAGCTCCCGCGTAGTGTAACAACGCTGCGGGGCAGATTATTTAACGGGGCGTTTTCGCGATCTCTTCGTGCTTGCAGAAAAAAAAAAGTTGACCATCTAAAAGGTTTTCCTGCGGCTCCGGTTGGTGGGGTTTGGGAATGTAGGACCCGAGTGGAAGGGTGGAAACAAAAAGGGGTGCGTTATGTTGCAGTAGGGTCAGCAGACTCCTGATTTATATTTAGGCTCGGGAAAATTATTTGTACACTCCCATCTACAAAAAATATTCCTCTTGCGTAGGCGTCTTACGCATTGGAAATAAATTCTTAGCTCATATGGTATAAGAAAAGAACACATTTAAGTGATCTAATACTAGAACAAGCAGGCTCCGTTGTAATGTAGGAGTGTTTTTAGCCTACTTCCCGAAGGAAAAAGTAGCCTTATAAGATCACATGTTTGCTGTGTGTCTGTGTATGTGTATGTATATGTGTGTTGTGTAGTTGTGTGTCCGTGTCCCCCTCCTCTGAAAACTTTTCAACCTGTGGACCGAATTTCATCAAACTTTGCACACGCATAGTACTACGAAATCTTACTTGGCTTTTAAATATTTCGTTTACAACATTTCAATACTTTTAAAATGGCGGCAATTTTGATATTATTCGGTCAAATTAAGTATCTAAGGAACCATTTCTTGAAACTTGGTACACATATACTACATACAAAGTTGTCTTGACTTTTGTGTCGTTCATCCTATGTGCAAATTTTCAAAATAGTGGCCATTTTTATATTCTTAGCATAGTATAACATATCTTAGGAGATATTTTTCAGAATTTCACCAATTTTGATACATATATATACTACATACAAAGCTAACTTAAATATTGTGCATGTCATTCATCCTGTCTTCATATTTTCAAAATGACTGCCATCTTTATATCTTTAGCATAGTAATACAAATCTTAGAATATATTATTTTAAGAATTTCATCAAACTTGGTACATATATACTGCATACAAACCTGACTCGACTTTTGCATATTTCGGTTATCCATTTAAAATATTTTGAAAACGGCAGCTATTTTCATTTACCCTTATGATAGAATTGCATCTCAGAAATTTTCTTTAATTTATTAAATTGATTACTTGCGTATTACATAGCAAGCTGACATATCTTTGGTATGTAACACGTATCATACATCTAAATCAATATTATAATATTTTAATATTCCTAGATTAAGTAAACTATATTACCTCTCAGGGTTAATTTGCACCCCCTTTGAAGAAAGTAGGCTTATAAATTATGCTGGTAACTCTTGTTTACTGCTAAATTAAGCAAATATGTGCGTACGAGCTTTCATTTTGCATTACTAAAATAACACTATATTAATCAGGCTGACTTAGCCTACCAAGGAATCAACCCAAGAAAATAAACTATGCCACTATTGTATAATGTCGGAATTTATTAAGATTATTATTGTTCTTCTACGTGCGGATTTAGCATTAATATTTGAATTGTGTGCAACAACATAACTAACGGTTAGCAAATTTTAACCAACGTACCGTTTACCTATGTGGGCAAGGCAAGTGCAATAAGCGCCAAGTCTTACAAAAAGCGAAGTCAGTAGATTTTTTATACATTCTATCAAAATCAAAATTGAAACTTTCTAAAACAATATTGTGCTTGTAATTATGTATGTATATTATTGTTAACTAAGTAATACTTTACATAATGTCATTTCATGCATTTGATTTCTATGCAAAATATATAAGAAATATAATATAAAAATAGTCTAGGCAACTTCACTTTTCAATAACAGTCTTCAAGAGCATGTGATGCTTATGGCCGCTCATCCATTTTCTCTTCACCAAAAGCAAGAAATGTGACTAAATTGAGCGTTTAATGGTTCTTTTATGATTTTGATGTTAACGTCCTAATATCAGTTGACAATAAACAAAATCATCTCAGAAAAAAAACGTCGTTTTCATTGTGAATGCTGCTTTGACGACAGTAGCCAGAAAAGCACTAAACGTTATATAAAAGTACATGCGTATGAGCGAGAAAAGATACAACAATCAGCAAATCAAAATTTTAATGCCAGTATATAAGTGATATTAACAAATGCAGCAAAAAAAACATCATGCCAGATGTCCGTGACACAGTTCGCGAAGTATTTCCTTTTGAGTCTTGGGGGTCCTAGTTTCGAATACTGAGTAAACCATTGTCCTTGCGTTTCGGTTGAGTTCATCTTCTTATTCCAAGAAATATAGTGCAAACTTGGATTTTACGTAATGCTGGTATGCAAAGGAGGACTGAAGTCGACAGAACGATCAGAATACACACACACGCCCCGAAGTTCTTCTCAGATTAACCTAGTAGTTACAATGTTTGACTTTGAACCTTTACAGGCCTGGCTTCCTCGCAAGATACTCGTAACATATAATGATACATCACCTCACATAAGGGAATCTACCCCTTTGTCCTAGTAGGAAGATAGGCTTTACGTCTGGTCGACAGCGTGGTCATTATAGTCGAAACTGTTGCCTCAGATGAACAGAAATCGGGAAAGTATTCTGCCATGGCCTCTAGTTAAGAACCATCCCAGCAATCGCCTGGAATGGTTATGGAGAACCATGGAAAACCAAAATCAATATCACCGGACCGAGTTCGGTACCGTTGCGTCATCTTGCTCAAGAAAACCAGTACGACTAGGTTTACCAACACATGAATTTCGATGATGAATAAAAGTATTTTAATGAATGCGAAAACAGACCTCATATATATAACAACTGATATTCTGTTTTATTTTAATACAGAATTCAGTCATTCCCGCACTTTAAGAATATATTTTACTGTGATATTGTATCGTACGGCATTCTCAGAATCGTGCTATTTGACCAGTTATATTTTACAACTAGAAACTCGTAAGCCTTCAGGCATTATACCTAAGAGCTGATGGTTTATCGCGGAAGAACTTGTCTGTTTGCTGGTTTTCAATGCACGTTCAGCTTATGAAAAAATTACTGGCTTTTGCTGGTACGCGCAGCTGTTGCCCTATTTGACTGAGCCAATAAGAATCCCGCTATTGTAATATTTGATGTAATGATGTGTATTACTGGTCTGCAGACCGCTACGTTGTGTCACACTTATATCACCCAACAACACATGTCACAAGAAACCGCAGTGTTATCAAGGGAATGTTGAAACAAACAGTTTTCTCGATATACCACCATCTCTAATAATACCGTAGCTAATGCTATTGCAACCGCATACAAATTATCATTTATAATTTTCTTTCACTTTTCCTACTTTGTGGCAAAAAAACATACTATATCAGTTATCGTTCTTCCCGCAATTCAAAATGTTTTTAGTTAGTATGTAGAGCGTATCGTCTCGTCATAGGCAGAGAGGTGTTTATACTTGTAACCAGTGACGCCGGAACGAGAGAAATAATCGACTATGGCCATACTAAGGGACCACCCTAGCACTCGTCTGGAGTGACGACGGAAATGTATAAGCTTCCACAAAAACCGGGAACATTATGCCGGTACTACACTCACGTTATGTCCACAACGCCACTGAAACTCCAATACATTCATAAAATGTTATTCTTAATATCA
Organism: Medauroidea extradentata; assembly: GCA_003012365.1. Lineage (NCBI taxonomy): Eukaryota > Metazoa > Arthropoda > Insecta > Phasmatodea > Phasmatidae > Medauroidea > Medauroidea extradentata. The sequence goes on along the minus strand of PNEQ01048493.1, from coordinate 98,939 downwards.
TATTGATATAGCACAATACTAAAGTTACAACATTAAATATTCGTTTGTAAACTCATACTTGGCAAAGGATATTTCTCTGCTTTTCACGAGAAACTGGCACCAAGTTCCGGAGAGCGAGCAACAAAGCCTACTTTGCTCTGGAATGGGACTGTACGATTCTCATGTCTCCTGTGTGGCCTCTGCAGTAAAGTTACCGAACACAATTTAGCCTCTAAATCACATTTATTTTCCAATAAACCTCGAGCATCAGCAAAAAGATTTTGAGAGGGCAGGAGGAGGAGAGGAAGAGAGAGACAGACAGAAAGGAGAGGAAGGTTTGCGAATAGAGAGTATAAATCACCGGACTAAAAGTTCACTCGATTCCTCGCTCGCCGACCACAGGTTGGTCGCAATACATCTTGTATTTTATATTTTAAAAAATGGTGGTCACTTCGTTTCCCGGAGCATGGGTTTGGGAAGAGTTGAATTAAAGTCCCAAAGCCATTACAAAACCTTTTTTTCAGAGATTTTTGCTACACTGTTTAAAAAAATCTTCATCGCATAAAGTAATCAATTTACCAGCCAATATATTAACGATGGAGTAGGTATCAAACAGCTTCCTGAATATAATCGAATTTGTATTTACGACTTCACTTATAAATTCTACCGCCGATAATTTTATTCAGCGCTAGCTATCTGATACATGAACATCTGCAAGTTGTTAAACGCGGTATGTTTTTAAGTCGTTAGGTCAATATTGTATTTGATCCCATTTTGTCTTATGGCGAACCATAAGTATTTAGGTTGTTGATTCAATAGTATCTTCTGATCACATTTAAGAATAGAAACGTTACGTGGCGTGTTTTCATTGCGAGTCAGTTTTTATATAGTTTTGTATATATTTTTTTATCGTACAGTTCCTTCATTTTACGAGGTTTTTCCTTGCCCTTGTTCTTTACTTCTACCGTGAGTTCGTCCTTCGTCAGTTGCGTAATTGTTGCGATCTGATGGTTTCCTCTTGTTTATCGGAAAGAGACGCTATAGGATCTTAGTTTAAAATCATGAAATTATTTATTTGGCTTTGGAATTTCAAGTATTTTGAATTTTAAAAAACCTATCAACAATCTGTTGAGGATTCATTTTAACATTTTTTTTTTCCTTTCTTCATATCCTTTGGGATAAAATTTAAATAAATCTGGGATTTACTTTTTAGGAGTATGGGAATATGCTGGAATATGTTAAAATGTTCTCGAATATCGTGTCGGACCTAAAAGATACAGTATTAAAGGTACAGTGAAACTCATATTTTGCCTCATTTTCTACTATTTAGGTTAAAAATTGGAGAAAATTCAGGGTATCGTTTTAGGAAGTGATACATTTTTAAATTTGATTTCAAAGATACTGTGTATTACGTAAAAACACTGTTTATCGTGTTAAAAATTGACGTTTTGAACATCTGGTTAATGTCATAATAAATGACGCTGATATCTCATAAAGATTAGGAAAATTGAGGATTATGTGATAGAAAATTTTGTACTTTTTCTCAACCCTAAACAGCTTAATAGTGTATATATTTCCTTGGTGGATGCCTACGCCCATGCTGAAAATTGTAATGCTTCACAGTTTGGGCTGTTTACTTACGGCTGAGAACGAGTTATCAAGTCGCGGCTGTATCAGAGCGATAAAGAAACCAGGAAACCGATAGAAGCATATTAAGAGAATAACACACACACACGAACTTCGTGAGATGATACCTTGTAAAGAAATTAGGTCAAGATATATAGTGACAGTTTTTGGCTGGCGCAAATTTTTTTTAAGAAATTCGCGATTAAAAGGTGACAAACACAATATTTGTTTCAACAACCGAAAGTAAGGAGATATAAAGAATTAATTTCCGGGTACGGCTTAGTAATGACAAGATCTGAAATCTGTGGAAAAATTCTTTCGACTACCTTCACCTTCAGTAGATAAATGGGTTGAAAAACTTTTTTTTGCCACATAATTGTATTATCGTCGTATTTTTTTTGGTTCTTAAATGACTGTATGTAGCAGGAGGCCCCAATGAACACAAAAGGCCACCCTGCAACACCCTCAAGTGAGCAGTTATCGAGAAAATTGCCTTAGAAATTGTGGAGCCTTGTAAGCACGCAACACACAATACAAAAGAGGTTCGAACTAAACCATTATTTTGTGAAGTGAAAGATGTTCAAAACTATTTTTTGACATTTGGAGATATTTTTATTATTAAAATCACAGCCCCGATTAAATATCACCACCTGTTATTTGCACCGACGCAGCGCAACGCAAGATCAGAGCAAGTTAAACAGGTCTTCTATGACATTACGTGAGCATATAATTCCAACGCAGCACAACCATACGCAACGCATGTGCAAATTTTGCGTTGCAACTATAAAAGGCGATATTTAATCGGCCTCCCGATACAACTTTTGGTTATTTCAACAAATATTGGTTTTAAGGCCATGGTCTTCCATTTATTTCAAGCAATTGCAAATAACTCGAATATTTTTTAATCAAATGCTTTGAAAAAAGTTGAGACTGTGTACAGTCATACGATACACAATTTTGCCAGAGCTTTTTTTTTAATACCTTACCGTTTGATAGCAAAAAATTATTTTGCTTCATTTTGGCTTATTTTGACAACAAAATTTGTGATATTTTAGGGGCAAAAATCTAATAGTTCGTTTGGTGTATTGCGGCAGAAAAATTTAGATACAAACGATGATATGTAAGTGTTAAAACTGTGAGAATCAATTTTTATATATGTATTAATGTGCGTTAAAAAAAAATATTTTCGAACCCACTGCTAAACTAAAGAGCGAAACCTTAAATGACAATTTTCAATCGCGAATTTCTTCCTGAAGATTTCGCTGGAAAAAAACTTGCATTATATAATATTGCGTCTTTTTTTTACAAGGAATCATTACGCAAAAATTTGTAACACATTTTCATAAACATCCGGTATATATAAGGCATGCGAGATGAAATATGTTAAGTATGAGATAAATGGAATTAATAACGTCAGCCTGTAAGTCGTGAGTAACTTGTGAGATGTAACTGAACGTAAGGAAAATGGTATTCAATATCTTCTTCCATCTTATTTGTCCGTCGAAGTAGTTCAGCAATGTTAGATACATCCGGCTAACAACGTAACAAGTGAACGAAGCGTGAGCCCACAAAAAAACTTTATATCCACTTTTGCTAATTCAAGAACTTTCAGAGAAACCGTAGGACAGCATTATAACTCCTATCAACCCTGTTTCCTTATCTGGCTTTCCGACGTTGCTCCATCCCCTCCTCACAAAACACGTACGGTATCCCAATACGTCGCTGTTACACGCTCACTGATATCTCTCCACTCTACAGCAATCGTCATCACTGGTATTTTGTCATGTTACTGTTATAGTCTGTCTCACGTACGAATTACATTTTTTACACTTCTAAAGACTACCACGTGTACAAATTTGTACAGGAAAGGTACTTTTAATTTAGATGTACTGCACAGTTTGAAAGCCAGCTGAGTGTGTTTGTGCAAAAATCACTAGTAGAAGAGGTAAACACTGCTAATTTCATGGAAACAGGCGTTAAAAGAAATGCCAAAACAACTGTCGTAAAGGGAATTATTATACGAGACGGACCATAGCTGTAACACTTTAAAAATTATGCCCGAGTTTTTCAGTGAAAATTTTTGTTCACTTGAGGAAAAACCTGCGAAGAGAAAATTGTTTTGTCTTAGTACAGCAGATAGCATAAAGAATTATGCACTTTTGGAGAAAAGCATGACATTTTCACATGTTTATTAATGTACATCAAAGAGTAATTTTTTAGGTAGGGCCGAAAGATTTTGTCCACCATTTTCAAAATGGCGGGTGAAACAGGAGTCAATATGTATGCGATACGAAATTTTTCTTAAATAAATATTATATTTTTCAAATTAATAAATGGGTTAATTAAACACGTTTTTGTATAACATAATACACCAACTCTTGTTGTACATTAGAATTTAAGGCCACAAATCATTAAATGGCGACACAAAAATAATTGCAAACGGTAATCATGAAACTGTAACGGATGTGTTAATACACAGTCTGGAAGATTGTGTTACTCAGCGAAGTATTATTACGTAATTCATTATTTTGGTGTGACTTGAGATACATCTAATTAAGTGTTACAATTGTTAATATAGTAACTTTGTAGAACAATATGCATACCGATGAAGGATAAAAACAATTGCCAAACATATGTTTTTGCAACAAAAAACCAAGAAGTTAATTAAATGTTACAGTTGTTAATATAGTAACTTTGTAGAACAATGTGTATACCGATGAAGGATAAAAACAATTGCCAAACATATGTATCTGCAACAAAAAACCAAGAAGTTAGTTTCAAGAGCGGAGTGATAAATGGCTTCAACATGTTGAATGTGAGATCATAAAGATGCTGTTGGAAAAGGAGCATTTATTTCTTGGGGAGCTTTCCATGGCAATAGCAGTGTCACAGAAAACGTAGCAAAGCACACAACAAAGTGTGTTCTTCTTCCAATGTTTCCTGATGTTGCACACTCAGCTTCTATGGTGAGACATGCAATGGGAGTGATATTAGAAGCAATCAACCATTTAAATGCAGGGCAGATTCCAATAGTTACATGTGATGCTCCTTTGTATGCGATTGCTAAACGTATACAGTGGACATTCCCCGAAAAGTTTGGAGAAGACAAATACGTTGTCATGATGGGAGGTCTTCATCTAGAGAAGGCTATAATGAATGTGACTGGAGACATACTCGATGGTAGTGGATGGGTGGAAGCTCTCTCTGAAGCTGACATCACATCATCTGGTAGAGCTGATTCATACCTTAAAGTTCAATCAAGTGACATTGTGCACACTGTACTGTTTGAAGAAGCAAGCATACAAACAGTATTTAGAAGAGAATTATGAATGTGATGGGTGTACAGCACAGCTATCTTTCGAGGAGTGGTGCATAAATAAATGTGAAACAGTTCCTTTGTTTGCTTTTTGGAGTACAGTAATGGAGCTTGAAAATTATCTTCTAAAATTCCTTATGGCTATACGAAGTGGGAATTTTGAGCTGTACTTAATAACCCTGACACAAATTGCACCATGGTTCTTTACCTTCAATCACGCCAACTATGCCAGATGGCTTCCTGTACATCTCCGAGACATGGGAAACTTGGCTTCCATACATCCTGAGGTACAATCAGAATTTGATGATGGTAATTTCACAGCCAATATTACAGGAAGAATATTTTCAGGAATGGCATTGGACCCAGCTCATGAACAGTGCAATGTACATGTTAAAGCAGATGGTGGTGCTATTGGCCTAACAGAAAACCCAGATGCATTAAGAAGGTGTATGGTAGCCGGACCTGAAGTGGCGCGACTAATTGAAGGGTTTGAAATACATTTTCAGAAAAGAAGTCAATCCTCTGTAGAACACCATGAATGTAAATGCAATGTTCAAGCTGCATTCTTCAAGCATGTTAAAGCATTAATAACAACATTTGACAATTTAGGCAATCCTTTTGAGGAAACTTGTCAAGAACTTGTGAATATATATAACAAAGTTGCTGGTTCTGAAACTGCACTTCAGGACATAACAAATATTAAAGCTCAAGGCATACAACAGTTTATGGACTATGTCCACCAACGGCTAAAAAGGCAAAATGTGCCAACTGAATCAATCCTTAAGAGAAATAATGTGGATTTATTTAAGACCAAAAAGCCGATTCAAAAGAAAAGCAGTTCACAAATGAGGTTGATTAAAAATTATGCCAGCTTATTTTCAAAACTGTACATAGGTTGTCAATATCGGGATTCTGACTTAGATGATTTCTTCCGACACTAGAATCATCCATTTCCTCCATCATTATCAGAAAATGGTAAGCTAAGGAAAACAAAAAAATCCGACCTACTGCAATGCTTCAGCAATTTGGTAGATTATGCTAATGAAAAACCTAAAGCAACATGTGCTATACTTGATGGACCAGCTATAGTTCATATGCTTCCTCCTGGAGATGTGAAGACATTTGATGATTACCAGAAGAAATTTGTTAGTGCAGTTCTTCACGAATGGGATGATGTCGAACGTATTGATGTATTCTGGGATGACTACCGTGTGAACAGTTTAAAGACAGAAGCGAGAATATCTAGAGGTTCAGGCATAAGACTGAGTGTTCGTAGTAACACATCCATTCGTAAAAACTGGAAAAACTTTTTATTAAACAATGAGAACAAAAGGGAGTTATTTGATCTACTGGCAGAGAATCTTACGACTCGATTAGGGAAAGAGGTCATAACTACTAAAGGCACGGAGGTGAGATGCAGTAAATATATGTGTAACCATGTGGAATTGCAACCATGCAGTCACGAAAAAGCAGACACCAGAATTCTATTACATGCTAAAGATGCAAGTGAATGTGGACACAAATCAATTATTATTCGAACAGTGGACACTGATGTTGTGGTTATAGCATTATCATTTTACAATTTTCTCAATGTAGGTCTTTTGTGGATTGCATTTGGTGCAGGGAAGAATTTCCATTACATTCCAGTTCATTTACTTTTCAGATCCCGTGGTCCAGATAAGGCAATGGCTCTGCCATTCTTCCATGCTTTTACAGGTAGTGATACTACATCTTACTTTGCAGGTTATGTGAAAAAAGTCAGCATGGGAAGCATTTCATGGTCTTTTGGAAAATGTCCAAACATTTAGCTCATTGTCCAAGCAGCCCACAAATGTTGAACATTTCATGCCAGAATTGGACATGTTTGTTGTTCTTCTTTATGACAAATCCTCGTCAAGTTCTGATGTGAACGAGAGTAGGAAGGAGCTGTTTGCCAAGAAAGGACGATCCATAGATAGACTACCACCAACAAAATCAGCTTTATTTCAACATGTGTTGCGGTGTGTGTATCAAACTGGATACTGTTGGGGACAGTGTTTGATGAAACAACCTAATCTGCCTGATCCAGAAGCTTGGGGTTGGCACAAAAATGAACAGTTGATTTGGGAACCTACATGGACATCTCTTCCAGAGACATCAGCAGCATGCAAAGAACTACTTAAATGTTCCTGCAAGAACTGTAACACAAACAGTTGCAAATGGAAAAGAGCATTGTTTTGCTGTTCGATGCTGTGCAAGTGCAAAAACTGTGAAAACGATGTCGATGCAAGTTTACAAGACTCATTAGTGTAACATCAACTGATTGTAGTGTTCAATTTTTCTTCTTTTTCCAACCAAGCATCTTCATTACACAGATATACAAACCTTCGAATGATTCGTAACCTGTATAATGGCAAGATTTGTTTGCCAACTTATTGCAGCTGCAAAAGTTGCTTTGTAAGAACAATAACTGCAAAATGAGATTTGTAGAGATTACTTACTAAATACAAATAGAAGATAGTGAATATTTAATAATTTTTCAGACATTAGAAACGTATATTGGTACAATAACATTGTGCAGTGTTTTAAAATCATTTTGTCATAATAAACATTTAATTCGATACTTGAACTCCAGTTAAACCATTTTTTTTTTTTTTTTTTTTTTTTTTTTTAGAATTTATAATACGATCTGTATTTATATACAATTGAAATAACTTTGTATTGAAAACCATGTTCATAATTAATTTAAAAATTTTGTGGGTCTCATTAGAATGCAGAATATCGTCATACAGACAATTTTTTTTCTTTTATCTTTTAGGACCGCTAGATTCAAAATGGCGGCCATAATCGTTGGGCCCTACCTCAAAAATAATTTTTATATATGTATTTGTTAACCTGAGAAAGTTTCGTGCTTTTCTCCAGAAATGCACAATTGTTATGGAAAACTCACTTTAACCGCTTATCTTGCTAGTATTCACTAGTATCGTGCAAGAATCATACAGCATCGCTATTAAAGAGACCCAGAAATTTCGGAAATTCTTTTGAGGAGATCTAAAACGCCTGTACACGTTAATTACTTTCGCGATTGGTTCACTTGTTACTGAAACTTTTCCTTGATGACTGTGAGCCAAACCTTCACGAAAACACTCACTGGTCGTGATTGCTTCTCAATCATGTTCTCGCTGTCGACGAGACATTACATACGTTCTGGCTCTTTTATTGGATTGCAGTCACTTTGGCACCCACTTGACTGAAAACCGACCAGTAATGAATATTGCACAGTACAGTGGGTCGGTCCGATTTGATGTCTACCACTAGGATGCTGATGCTGGCGTCATTGTAGTCATGTAATCAGGCGTTTCATTTATATCCTAACTTGATCTCTAGACAATATGTGCAGTCCTCAAAATGTGAATACAAAAAATTACTTCTTGAACGTCTTTGAGGCATTAAGAAAATGTTGCGGGAAGGCGGAATACAGGCGTCGGTTTAAACAATAACCCTATAATGTACGTAGAAACCAGAAAATTTTGCAGTTTCAGCAGAGAATATGTCAGATTTCAAACCCGTGTACATGTGGGTTACTTTTCTTGGCTGGGGTCACTGTTTCTGAAACTTGTCCTTGAAAACTCTTAGCCAAACACGATACTGCATGAAAACATTCATGGGCTCCAGTGCGAAACCCAAACTTCTAAATTTTCCACGACAATGAACGAGAGTAGTGTGTTATCTTAGACCCCTGATTTGATGGCTGCTATGTCTCACGTTATCTGCGTTGACACTAGCCCGCCGTGGACTAATTTTACTATGGTCAGGTCAACATCCTCTTTGTTGTTACAAGTACCAACCGTCCGCTGCCCGCCTTGTGTACCTTCGTATTGCTGTCCTGTCCCGCATCGAAAAGCCTCGGTAACACAATCAAGGCCGACCACAAGGGTATACGCTGTTCACGGTGAAATGAGCACTTTTGAAGACAGTCTTGTCTAGAATAATAGTTTTTTTAATTACTTTTTTCAGTTCACAAACTTTTACTTATTATTAGTTACAAACTATAGCGGTTACACATTTATTATTACTTATGGTGGCATGATTATTTTAAAAATGAACAGAAAAATACGAGTTGGCTGAAGATAAATAATGACCAGGGCTTGTAAAGTCTTCACTTTATCGTGAACCGACTATAACTAGGGACCTGAACAATTCCCGAACAACTGTAAACACGTATCACTTTCGTGATTGTATCTTGACTTATCCGACACCTCCTAGAGGACACTGAGCCAATAATAAAGAAGCACCTAACCGAATAGTGTGGTATGACTGTGTCGGCGGCCAGCCAATGAGCAGCTGCTGTCTACTTGAGTACAAATATATTCTTGACTGATAGCTTACAGGTCAGGGAACCCGCGAATTATTCCCATCTACGTATAACTGTTATACATTCTGTTTTCTGTAACGTCAATTAATTTTGACAATTGTTGGACACTTGACAAATATCACTGCACATATTGTGAAAGAGGCATCTCAGGTTTATTTTAGAACAAAAAAAGTCCACTTACATTGAATCTGTTATGCATAACAGACGAGTGATAAGGACTCTCATAACTGTAAAAATTTACTGTAGTAATGTGAAACAGCTTACATCTCCAGGGCAAACATCTGACCATTAAGAGCTATATACAGTTGGCGCATGAATATTGTTGCAGCATGGTGTGAGTAATTTTTTAAAGAAATACTACTTAACGTGAGTTCGATATCTTTATCTACGAAAAGAAAACGTATTTAAAACTGAGTTTCTCTGTTTTTTTTTCTAGATAGGATCATACTTAGAAACATTCGGGGCATCTCAAAATGGCTTAAAACGGATTTTTCAGACTGCTGTCATGTAAACAATACCAACCGAAATCGTAAAAAAAAAACAGAGAAATGCGCGTTGGACTTTACTACACACTTTTGGTAAATAAAATGTATGGTTACCGCTTAAAGTCCCATAGTAAAAGACCAGCAACCAGAACTCTGCACGCCGTTATCACGCCCTGCGCATTTAGGCGGGACGGTTGTTGACGCACGAGCCAGTCTAGCTCGTATCACCTGCATGTTTTCGTATCTCAAACGTGGCATCTAGCGCCTGCTGTATACGACTATTAAGGTGGCCGCCTGCCCCACGCTTCAAATGCGTTGCAGTGTGTTCGTAAACAGGTTTTTTCAACGAAAATATTCCATGTGTGCCCATTGTGCCAACGTAAGAAAAGAAAACAAACTTCAGACAAGGTCGGAACCTCATTGTTAAGACGCCACGCTCATAAAAAACACTGTTTCTAAGCCCTCCAACATGGCTAAAAAAAACGGCCTTGTCAGACTTCCGTACTTCAAAATGTACTAACAGGATGTATGTGAAACTCAGATTGCGACCTGCACTGAACTTAGTTACAGACTTTCCACCAATAAAATTATATGGTCACCGCTTGATGTCCCATAGTAAAAACCGTTCGGTGGGAACCATGCACTCTAGTTCAGCGCTTGGCTCGTTGAGGCGACGCAGCATTTGATGCGCGCTTAAAGGTCGACCTTACTGCTCCGTCGCTTTTGAGCCTCTCATGCGCAGGTAGGCGACGCCCTTAAGGTGGCCGTCTGCCCAGGCCGCGGAGCAGCGTGCGGAGCTTCGTCCGTTAAGAAATTATTCGAAAACTGCTTAACGACCACGTGTGGTATATGCTTAGTAATAGCTTTCACAGTACATTACACGTGTGTGTACTCATTTCAGGTTCACCACCAACCATTAAAGCATATCTTATAACGGCCAAAATGGCGAAAATGGATGTTTATGCGGTCGTTTTGATGTACGAATATCTTTGTTCAGAGTCTTTCAAAAAGTATAGTCACGTACAATGAATCTTTAACTTAAACATTACGTCATAAAATGATAGGATCACAAATGAATGTATCATAAAGGCCAGTTGTCGGCGAGAAGACCGTCGTCCTTACAACTTCCGCACTTCTAGGCCTATAACTCACAAGATACGTCCACCCAGGCTGCCACCTTAAGACGCCCGCCTACTGTCCGTGTGTTTGTGTGAGTGAGGCACGGCGCGAAGGGCGATGTTGACCAGCTCCTGTGGTGCAGTATCGCCTCTACCGCAAGGCACTGAAACGGCGTGCAGTGGTATCGTAGATCACTCGCATGACCGACACTTTCAGTGGCGATCCCATCATTTTATTGGTAGAAAGTTTTAAGCAAAGTCTATTTTATGCTCCTAGACAAGTTTCACACGAATCCCGCAAGTAGTTTTTCAGATATAACAGGTTGAAAAAAGCTGGTTTTAGTCATTTTGAGGATCTCCGAAACGATTTTTCTAATCGACGTATTGCTTTGAATCAACTCTTCAGTCATCGTTTGGAGTGTGTTTTGTTTTCGTGCATTGACACAGTGGGCATATGTGGAATAGTTTCTTTAAAAAAACCGGTATTACGGACACGCTGCAACGCATTTTAAGCGCGTGGTAGGCGAGGCCCTTAAGCAGGCAGTTCTTGTAGTTACCTGCGGCCTGATTCGCTTGTAATTTAGTACGTAGTAGCGGGTCCTGGTTTCTGCGAGAAGCCCGTGTTGTGAGATTATTGTGATGTTGTCGAAAATAATAAATTATAATCAATTCTGGGAAGGAACGGGTTTGTGGATATACGTCATTGCTTTAAGTTACTACTTAAGGATTGCCGTATTCACAAACATATTCATTCTCATAAAGTCGCATTGCAGCATTGTTTAATATGAGAATGTTGCTACTAGCAGATAAGAACATGCAGTTCGGAATAAAGTGAGCACTCACAAAATCCCTGCTAAATTTCTCTAATTTTCAGCCACCTCGTATATTTCCGCGCTTAACGGCTAACGACGGGAAATTTCTAAACTCTCGGTACACCTATTTTAATGTTTGCGCATGTAAGATAAATTTTGCAGTCGGTAGGAACCTATAACTTACTTATAGATTGATAGAACAAGTTTATTAATCATATAAAATACAAGTATGTCGACGTCATTTCATTTAATTTCAGCACTGTTGTATTTACTTGGAAAATGCACGGAACTACGTTCGGAAATTTGTTGCCAACCATACATGTCGTAAGGTAACTATTAGAAGTGTTAAATGATATGCAGTAGCGGCTAGTGATTTCATCCAAAGGTTAATCTTTAAAGCTCGCTTTATCCCGAATGACCTGCAGCTATTTAACTGCATAAACGCTAAAATATGAAACAGAATCGAGTACACGGCCTCACATTTTCCTCTTCTTACTCGCTACACAGCTTTCTTACGTCAAAGTTTAGGGACGATACATGTTTTAGTTTTAAATTTGCTTCTGAAGTAGCTTACGTAGAATTTTTTAATTAGAATATACAGTAACAAATTTTTAACGACAGTGTCAATTTATTTATTAAAATTTTACGGAAAACAACATAATTGTTGTATCTCTAACAATCATGGGGTGCAGTTTGTTAGAAAAATTCTAGCATTACATTCCGTGTCTCGGAATCTTTACCGTTGCCGCCGGATGTACCTTGGGCGCGGTCTACCACAATTTTCATCATCATTATTTTATTTTGTATATGTACCATATATTTTTTTTTCTTGTTTTAGACATAAAATGTGACTAAATTTGGCTCTTATGAATATTTTTTGTCTCTTATAGTTTTCGCGTAATGGCTTGTTAAAGTCATATTTTGCATGGTTCCGTTTTAACGACCACACTAAAACCAACTGATATACCAAACTCAAAAAAATCACAGTGAATAAAGACATTGCAGGCTACAATGACATGCTCATAAAATTAAAGAATAAACATGATTTGTATTTTTAACAAAATTATTGAACTTTTTAAATTTTTATTTTCAGTTTCAGCGATTTTTTAAAATTCAAATAATTTTTATTCTTTAATTTCATGAGCATGTCAGTGTAGCCTGCAATGTCTTTATCCACTGTGATTTTTTTTTTAGTTTGGTATATCAGTTTGTTTCAGTGTAGTCGTTAAAACGGAAACATGCAAAAATATGATTTTAACAAGCCATTACGCGAAAACTATGAGAGATAAAAAAAATTTCACAAGAGCCAAATTTAGTCACATTTGGTGTCATAAATAATTTAAAAATTAGTTGGTACAAATAAAAAATAAAAAAAATTGTGATGAAAATTGCGGTAGACCGCGCCCTTAAATAAAATGAATGTCTGTGAGTTTCGTAAAACTGTAGCCTGGTGTGATTTTATAACTTGATCAAAGTTTTATTAATTTATTAACGAGTCAACTAATCAGCGAACAAGTAATGAGGTTTTGCCTCAAAAATAATTTGGCATTGCTTTTAAAATATTAACTCATAATTCTTGAACTATAAATGATGATATACTTGTTTTCATGTTTGCATTTAATAGCAAAATAATGTGTAAAGTTAATTTCCTGACTGATCACTCACTGTTACAATTTATTTATGCAGAGAACAAAATGTACAAGAGTTTGTGATAGTTTTCAGTAAACGGCGAAAAACTGCTCTTGATAGAGGCTACATCATTTATAATTAACTCGCAGCCACTAACGCCTCATCTATTGTGAAGAATATTTCCCTTATCAAATTAGAAACACGCGCCAATAATTAAAGTGGTTTCACAACACCCTGTTCGTATACAGGAATCGTGAATAATTCATTTCTGGAGTGCATGTAATGTAAAAGCGAGGATAATAAAAAGAGCAAACTGTTTTTCCGTTTGTGCATGCATTAACAATACTTCACCAATACCATCAGAGAGAAGAGATGAAAGGCAACTGGTTAGGGGTTGTTAAAATATGTAGGTGGATGCACGTAGTTGAAAACGCCGAAGGTCTATGGAGAGTTGATAAAATCGGGAATTAATTTTTTTTTCCGAAGGTCATCACGAGAAGCTCTCTCAAACTTTTGGCATTTTCATATTCATCATTACAGGATGAGCGGTAAGGTTAGCCTTTAACTGGTCTAATTCTACTGACTTTAGCGGAGAGTGGTCATGATAAGATGGATGACAGTAAAAAATATAATAAAATAAACAACACCCTCGGAATTTATGGTGTTAAGAAGGCATCACTAAAGGGAAAAAAAAGCGTTAGTAAAGGTCGGTTTATTAAACAATATATTAAATCACAAGTTATTACTCAACTATGAGCAAAAGAACGTATCTCTTTTACCGGTTCTAAGTGATATTAATGTCCGTATTTTTTTTTTTTAATAGAACCATTTTCAAGCAGTGTCAGTCCCTTTATTAACTGCACTAACGCATGTGGTCACCGAACTAATTAAGGCCTTGTTACGGAGTTTTGCAGTGATTTCGAAAATATTTTTTTATTGCTACCTAATACTCATATCAAAATTTCGCTGCACAGTTTTGACACTTATATGTTATAATTTGTAGCTGAATTTTCTTGTAGAATTATACTGAACTGTTTTTTATATTTCATTACCCAAAGTACTACGTTTTTCGTCGTGAAAATAAGCAAAAATTAAGGAAATTATTATTTTGCTGGCGAATGGTACATGATTTTAAAAAACGCGTCCACAGTATTGTGCATCGTGTAATTGCACATTAACTCAAATTTTTTTATAACTTTTGGTTAAAAAATATTGAGTTATTGGCACCAGTCTGAAAAAAAAACTCGGGAACAAGCCCTTAAGAGAACCATATTTGCTGTTAACGGAAATATATATATATATATATATATATATATATATATATATATATATATATGTGTGTGTGTGTGTGTGTGTGTGTGTGTGTTGATGTGTGTGTGATTTCTTTAAGAGGCTTTTTTTTTGTAAATTGAGTTTTAAAAAATAAACTAAAACAATAAAACAAGACACTAACAAAGTCTTCTTGGAACAGAAGCAACTCGTGTGATGGCATGACTAGTAAAATAAAATATATTAATTAGCTAGTAAACTAAATATGTCATTGGCAAAATTTGAATTGTCCATCTCCTGGGCCTCTGTAACTAAAGTTGATGTACCCACATCGAAAAGTGTCTCCAAACAAAAAAAAAAAAAAAAAAAAAAAAAAAAAAAAAAAAAAAAAAAAAAAAAAAAAAAAAAAAAAAAAAAAAAAAAAAAAAAAAAAAAAAAAAAAAAAAAAAAAAAAAAAAAAAAAAAAAATACAAATACAAATAATTTCATAACATAATATTTTTTAACTAATGTTGGCGTAATGGTTCCTCGTGCGATATTTTCAGAATCCATGCTGCGAAAGTTAAAATTGAAACCTTTTTGAGTTAAAGAAAACTTGGACATGACACCACATTTGTTGAGGGTAAATAGGCATACCATTCTTGAACAGGGCTACACATATATTAAGACTGTGCCAAAAACCATCATTAGAGATGATGTTATATCGAATGTTTTGTGACAACATACCCTTGAAAACACTGCAGTTTCTTGCAACATGTATGATTGGGTGATATACGTCGGACACAACGTAGCTCTCTGCAGACCAATAGCAGGCATCAAATATTACAATAGCGAGATTCTTATTGGCTCAGTCAAATAGGGTTAACAGCTCCACGTAAAAGCGAAGGTCAGTAATCATTTGTTAAGCTGAATGTACGTTGAAACCCAACAAACAGTCAGGTTCCCCCGCGATATACTATCCTATCCAACCGTTATATTTCCCATACTTTTTCGTCTGTGTGTCACGTTGCATTAGACGCAACAATTGTGTGACTGTGTAGGACGAATTATAAGAAATGTATTGTTGCGTTTAATTTTATGCTCCATTGGACTATATGCAGGCTTCAGCTTCGTAACTGTCGAATCGTATCTTACACAAGCAATGGTTGAGAGGGTTTGTGAACTTTACGACACACTTTCCACAGCAGACCAAGCGTGTTTGGTCATGCATTTGGCAATCAGTTTAGAGGCAGCATATCAGAACCAGCTACTGAAAATGTGGCTTCGCTCCATTTTTTTACAGCATTCCAGTTAACACTGAGGTAAGATTTTTATAACCTGCTGCCCCAATTATTCAGTAAGTTCAGCCCTTGATCGGGTAAATCATAGACGAATGGAGCAAACAATGTGTTATGCTGGTACGTAATAAATTAAGTTTCGAAGACCTGCGAAGTTTCTCATTGCTGTATGATTGCAATAATTCCGTCTCATGTGAAAATTTAAATTATTAATTAAGCCTCGTAACAATTTCCAACGCATCAATGAAACAACGCTTCAAAATTATTACAATAATAATGGTGAGTTTACAACCCGGAGACGCGACAAGGCAAGGTTGAAACTGCGGTGATTTGCCATTGCCTGCCCAAAGAAGCGGAAGAGAAGACCACAATACACTTAAGTCTTAAACCCGGGGAGGTAACTGTACATTATATTCCCCGACATAGATTTAAACCTGGAGCCCTTGGCAATCGTTAATATTGTTATTAATATTATATAAATTATTTCTATTGTCACTTTAATATAAAAAGAAACGACAATGTGTAGTGTTATGCTAAAACCTGTATCGCTAAAAACATTAACTTTGAGACATTTGCTTAGTGTTTGGCACCAAAATACGTACAACTATTTCCAATTAATGATTTCAAAGTGTTCAGGCAAACTGGAATCAGCTATGCCTGTATGTATAAGAGAACACTCTTGTTCTTTTAATTACGCCACCATTGTGTCCATCCCCACCCCAACTTCCCTGAGCTCTAGGAATTGCCCCACTGAGGAATGTTTAAAAAACGGAGCATTCCAGTGTAACTGTAGCTGCGGAGAGAATGTTCTACGATGTGGTTGGAGAGAGAGAAAAAAACTGCGGAGAACAGCGGTGCATAACAAAAGTGGTTGTTCAAGATTTTAAAAACAACCTCCAAAAATGTATGTGTAAATTCATAACTATTCCTAGAGAATACTTGTCAAATTCATATTCTGCAAATTTGACAATGTCTGAATTCCTGCGGCAACATGAGAATTAAATGCTTCTGTATAAAATGTGCACCAGTAATTCACAACTTCCCAGGAACTACAAGGGCTTAATGGTCAGAACACTCGCCTAGCTCTCACCGTAGCGATCCAAGTTCAATTTCCCATCGAGTTACTCCTACTGCGAAACGTGACGAACAAAACCATTGGGCGAGGAGTTTTCTCGGTGTACTTCCGTCATCCTTGCCCTTTTATTCTGCCTCTTTGCCTCGTGTCATACTCCTCATGTCTTCTCTCGAAGCCTTCTCTTCAACTCCCACATTGTGTTACTGTCGTAATCGGCCTTCAACTCTGCTGCAGTGGCTAAGCGTCATCGTGGTTCGAATGAAGCGATATTATTACAGCCGCAATTTTGTCATGAAAATAATTTTGCACCATTTCGTTTCAATGTCTTACGAGCACACCTACAACTCTGTTTAATGGTTATTGGCAGCGTGTATTTATTCAGACACGTCTCTCATTTGACTGCACTATTCAGTATGAGTCTGTTGTGGCATCATGCACCTGTGATTTGCCAGTAAAACCCCACGACAAGTGAGAATTAGTATGTATATCCAGTCATTGACCATGAATAGAGATGATGGTATATCACGAAAATGTATTTTGCCAACATACCCTTGGAAATGCTGTAGTTTCTTGTAACATACATGATTGGGTTATATAGGGTAAACCTACCTTACTTCGTGATACTAAGACTTCGAACTTCAGTAACAGAAACATGTTTAACATTTTAATTGTGGTATTATATTTGATACAGTGGTCACTTATTGCCGAAACTGTACATGCCTGCTCTCTGTTGGCGACCTAGTGAACTCGGTGTACAGAGCCTTCCCAATGTTGAGAAGCCTTCAACGTGGTTTATCACGATATTATGTTATATCACGATATATGGTCAGTTTACCCTACGTCTGATATAAAGTAGCTGTCTGCGGACCAATAATATATATATATATATATATATATATATATATATATATATATATATATATATATCAAATATTACAATAGCTGTATTCTTATTGGCTTAGTCAAAAAGGGTAACAGCAATTTTTTTATAAGCTGAACGTGAGTTGAAACCCAACAAACAGTGATGTTTTCCCGCGATAAACCGTCATCCCTAACCGTGAAGTGGAGCAACAGATGTGCAAAGGCATTTAAAACAATTAATGCACAAAGCTTATCTCCATAAAATCGTTGCCCTAGGTATTATACACAAATATTTGATATTAACACGCCAATAGGAATCAGCCAATAAGGAAATGTTGCTATTACTGGTATCGTGTAACTGGACAGTTTGTTGCTCAACTCTTGAATGCTGATGGATAGAGGTACGTAAATTTCGCGGATTCATCTGGCAGCAGCCTAGTTAGTCCTATGCACCCACTGGCCACAATCGATTATCTATTGGCTTATAACCGTACAAGCAGGTAGCAAGCGATAGCACTTCGCATTATTTCCTTATTTACTACTGGCTTGCAGTAGTCAAACGCGTTTCGTAACAGCCGCCAGCAAGTCACAGACATGACAATGAAGTATACATAATTTGCGTTCAACCTGACCTGTAATGTATCTGCGAAATTTACGTGCCTTTACTGATGGATAATTTACTTGCACCTCAGACATCTCAGAGTTGTGTATGGTTTGAGTCACCGATTACTGGGCAAAATTAATTTCGTACCAACTCGATTAAATGCCTTACATGCACATCTGGAGCTCTGCTTCGTGGTGAGTTACTGGGTGTCTTTCACTTGCGCCATCTTGAAGTTCTACTGGTAAATAGCAACTTTGTGTGTAGCAGTAACCTTATTCCCATTGGTACAGTCAAATGGAAGACGTCTCTGCACAGAGGCATCCTGCCAATAACCATGAAGCATATGTGCTCGTAAGACATTGAAATAAGACAGTAAAAAATTCTTTCTACTAAAAATAAATGGCTCAACACACAGTCATAACTTGGCATCGCTTCCCATGTAACACTTCTACGCTACGCCCCTGTTCTGTTGCCAGTTTTTTTATGGACTACATGTATGTTATGGGGCGTGACAGTTACTTTATCTAAGGTAGGAAATGTAATAAGAACATTTGACGGCCGTGGATGTGAACCGGAGGAACATGTCTACCTGACTAAATTTACGAGCTTCGTTAATAACGCTTGAACCAGAGAATTGATAGTTGTATAATGAATGGTGAACTCAGAAGACAAAGAAGTGTGTGATGAAGTGAGTGCAAGAACGTAGCATTTATTAAGGCTTGTTCGCATAATTCAACAGGACCTGTCGCGGCCATCCGAGAGCTTCCGGACTTGGAACCAGGTGCCAGTGATCGCTAATGGTAAACCCTTGCACAATTCACAGTTAAACGTATAACAACGATATAATTTCCATCACAGAGCTATATGACGATATTATTGCTGCTCGGACACATTACTTTGGCTTGCCTATAATGCCCAGTGCAGAAACTAAAAAATATATAATTAAGGTCTTATGGCTGGCATACTGTGTGCCGGAAGGAAACACAGGACTGTTCAGTCTGTCAAATCTCGAACGTTATTTTTTTCTTTTGTAATTGTTATGTATATTTATTCAGATATTGAACCCGTGTTCAGTTGCCTCAGTGTTGATTTTTCTGTACATTTTCGAGCGTAACTTTGATATGGAGTTCTTAGTTCGTTTCCATCCCAGGAGCTTCATCCTCAAATGTGTTTCTGTTGGCTTCATCCATAATTAATGTGTACTATTATTTCCCTGTTTACACAGTGTATATAAATTTATTCGTATTTACTATTTGAATCTCAAGGATTGAGATTCGCATTTTGTAACAATCCGTGCAGTGGATTTAAGTTTTCGGACATGGTTACAGAAACTTGAGACCACTTCACTAATACAAGCCGTAGCTTGTATTGTAAATCTTGTTGCTCTGAAATGTTTCGAACATAGAACTACACTTTATATGCAGTAAAACTTTTTTTTTAAACCAAAGTTAGGAGTTATTTAAGGATTTTTTCCTTCCTGTAAAAAAATCTAGCTTAATCATGCATAAAGGATAAAATAATAATGTCTATGCTACTTTATGTTTCCTTCATAAAGATTGTTTTTTTATTACAAATAAACGTATACAGTTAAAATTTAATTCTTACAAGTTTTCGTAACTACATGCGTTAAACAATTCTATTGTATGCAGCAATGCTACTTTGCAGTGATTAAGGCCACCGGTATTTATTTACGTCATTTTAGAAAGTTTTATTTTTTAAATCCTGAAAGAGATCAGATATCGCAAAACCGTTACATAGAAATGTTGTAAATGTATTGTACTATGCAGCCTAGTTTTATCAAAACGTAAATTTTTATAATTTTGGTTAATTGTTGTTGACTTTCATAAAATTTAATTGAGTCGATAATTAACCAAAATTACACAACCTTATGTTTTAAAAGAATTAGGCTACGTAGTATTAACAGTTTCCAACAATTTTATGTAACGGTTTTACGATAATTGCTTCCTTTCAGGATTTAAAAAATTACACTCGCAAAACAAGCATAAATAGGAACCCGTGACCTAAACGTAAACAGCAAGTTTTTCTTATAGTAACAAAATGTGTAATTCGGAAAATCAAATGTAATTAGAATGTACAGTTTACTATTCTTAATGTGCCGAAGTCTTGAATTAATTATTATTTTTATTAAATGCATAAAAACCTGTTATTACTTTTCCAGGGTGCGAGAATTATTTAATGTTTACTATGTCATCAATTCATCATGTTGGCGCATGGGCTGTAACAGACTGATAACGCTTTATGGATTGACGTTTGAAAATAATGTATGATCTTTACTGCATACTGTATTAAAATCAAAAAATATATTATTAATAATTATTATTGACACATTTGATTAAACTTTGCGGTACATGTATTTTTATTTCCACAAAAAAATTAACATTTTTAAGCCAGCGTCACTGTTCTAACCGTATAAAGTACATCGGTTTTCTTCACTTCTTACTGGGCTGACTTGATAATTAGGTTTCAAATGAAACTATCAACCAGTTAAACAGTTTATAAAGAAATAAATAAGTGTTCAGTGACGTTATCACCTATTATGTCCTCGCCAAATACCATGAAAACTTGACAGTAATAGCTTGAATTAATGGGATGGATGGACTTGCCTTCTGCGTACTGCAATAACATAAACTTGAAATTTATATCATTGACTATAATTAAACTCCTTCGAGCATACTTACGTTGATTGGGGTTAGTTCTCTCATTATTCATGTGTTTTCCCGGATTTTAAATTAACACGCCTATTCTCTTCGCAAGTTTCACGATTCGCGTTTTCGTATTAAAAATAATGCTAGGTGCTTATTTAGTTATTCAGGATTTCATGTGTTTAAAACTAAAACATTGTGAAGGTAATGAACCGAAACCATCCTAAATAAATATATATTTCTCGGAAGAGCCAAAACTTTAACAGTTTCATTTCGTTATTGGACTGACATTCTTTTTCGGACTTTGCAGTCGCTTTTCACGTAAAATTACTTTTAAAAATGTGGTGCATTATACTGTTTAAAACGACTGACTATATGTTACAGTCAAGTATTCAAAGGCAAACCAGGTCTTAGTAGACAAATCCACGGTGTCTATAAACGTATTTATGAATTTCATTAGGTATAAATTAATTAAATGGTGATACGCTTGTCATTCCTTTATATCCTGATGTTACTTCACGGACCATTATATTAGTACCGCAAATGAAATTTTTTTTATGATGAATTGTACATATCCTGATTTAATCATTTTATGTTTGTAAGTTTGTATAAATAAATCTTCATAGTGTGTAAAGGTAGAAAGTAAGTTAGTCTAAATTTGATGAAAACACTCATCGTTGTTGTAGGTTTCCTGCTCCAACAAAAGCTAAAGAAATGAATATTCATATGATACATCACCAGACACCCAGTAGTCAATAAGAGTCTCCGCACAAATGTTTCTCAACTCTGTTGGCAGGATACCAACTTTTCAACTCTCATCACTGTTTGTAATCATATCACCTTCTACATATTCCGTGGTGCAACCCGGTTGTAACCAGACAATTTGTGTGTTCGCAGGTGAATACCCAGCAGCTATGCAGCACGGCAACAGCAGCTCGACGAGTGTTTCTACTTCTGTACACATTCTTGTATATAGTTTTACAGTTTTCTTAATAAATCGAATGAGATGAGAAGTTTATTACAGTTTTTAACCATTCTTGTTTTTATTTACTGATAAAGCTACCTTCGCACCTGAGTACCTATAGTTTATACCATTCAAAACATAATGCATTCTATCCCAAAACAAGATTACTTAAAAGCTAACAACAAAATTCACATATTTCAATATTTATAAATAGGTCTATGTTGCTTGCTTGAATGATACGCATTTTATATCAAAATCATATTTTCGCAAAAAATAATTTACATTGAACTTTCTAAACATATAAGTTTATAAGGATCAGTAAGTTTCATTAAAATTGCATTACTCTGCAACAAAAGCCAAACATTGATCTTCATACTAACGTATTCGCATATTTCAATATGCAAATGTACGTAGATATTGTACACATTAATGTCCGTTTTAATGTAGCGTTTTCATCTACTTTTTATCAGTGACTCAAAACACATTTTAATAAAAATATATCTGTGCGCATTGCACCCAATCTCAAATGACATTAGACCATTAAACGTTTCAGCTTATCTAGAGTTTGATGCATTAAGTTGGCACCCACTGTTTATGTCTGAATTCTCCGCTTTTGGGAACTGGAGCTAAAAACAAACCCAATGAGCGCTTAACGCCTTTATGAATAATCCCTAGTAAACTAGGTCACGGATGACTATTTCAAAATAGTCAAGTTTACTTGGCCAGACACTGACACCAATAAATACAATACTCTTAAAGGTATAATTCTTAGCGATTGGTGTTGATAACGTGTATTATTTAATTGGTTTATGAAGGTACAGTTGACGTATATAACAACTTTCCAGAGGCTAAGTAATCAAAGTGAATTGTGAATGCTGTTCAGGTTAAATAAACATTTCTAGCATTTCGACGCCTACAATGAAAAGTGAAAGTAAAGGAGTTAATCAATCGCACCTCTCAGATACTCTTTATCATTAAGTTTTCGCTTTTCCGCAATGGCCTGATGGATATAAACTTCATTGGCTGCTTACTCAAATTGTTAACCAGTATAAGTTTTATTATTAATGACCTACACGAGGAAGAACATATGCCAAATAAACGTGAACTGTGTCAGTAATACACGTTCAAGAACATGCAAACTATAACTATCCTTTACTTCTTGTTTAGTTTAACTTTGAGTATTTCAATAAATCAAGGGCAATTACATTTATATGTTTTTTTTTCTGCGACAAATATAACAAACAAGAGCTCGATCGTAATGCGATGCATAGCATGTTTGAGCTGTAAAAAAACACAAAACTATGAATTGCCAACTGCCGTAAACACATAGAATAATGCTATATTCATAACTATTATGAATAGCCAACTGTCGAACAGCATTTCTCGCAAAATAAAACATATTCTGATAACATTCTGTGCTTCTTTACTTTATTTTGTGTATTTTACTAGTGGATTTGGTGGCTCGTAGAGGACTTGAACCCACTAAGAAGTGCAGCCAACTTACATGTCTTCAGCTAAGTGCTGCCACCTAAATTTACCCAATTATCCTTTGCCAGCGATTTTTTTTTTTGTAATAATGTTTTCAAGTCACAGTATACGACATACCAGCAAAACTAACTCTTCAAATACTACTCCGGCAAATTATTACTGTTCTGGGTGATTTTAAATTCACTCTAAGACTAAAATATATATCTTTAAGTGCTAATTCATTGACAATACTTACATTAACAGTGTTGCGATTGCTTATTTATCTAAAAAAAAAAAATATTCATGAGTGATATGACTCCTTGGCGAAAAACTATACAAGGCAGCTGAAAAGGGGCATCTGCGGAAGATATTCGTTACGATTATGCCTTTTAAACTCGGTACACTGAAAGAAAAATTTTGTAGAAAGACTCCCCTGCAAAATTTTGTTGTAGTAACCACAAAATAATTTTGTGGGGGCCACAATATTTTAGTGATGTCAACAAAATGATTTCGTAGTGACCATAAAATAAATTGTGCAAGGTAAATACCCACAAAATATTTTGTTACTGTGTACGAAACATGTTCTTAGAGTTTATAGAGACTTTGCTCTCATCAAGGTGGCCATGTGCGAATAGCTATGGCTGACCAAATACATAGCTGAGGCAACCTCTTCCACCCACCGCGTTCTGGAGAGCGTATCCTTTCTATTAAACTGTTCATCAAGGTGGTTTATAAGAACTAGCGGTCTGTGAGAAGAGCAGACTGCAGTGCAAAGTTGGAACTGGCTGCTGACCATGGAGGTACAGAAGGAATGGCTAGAAATAATTGCCGGGCCAAGATCTCTGGAAAACACGCTATAATAACAGCTACAACATAGGAAAGGGCACTTTATATGATTACACGCGCTCTTGTAAGTACATCTGGAGTTTTTCATGTAGTGCAATTCACCATCTGCCAGTTGCTGCCAGAAGACAGACTAGCACAGGTGACTCCACAGCACCTGCAATGATTTCCTCACCAACTGATTCTTCGAGGAATAGCTTGTTCCATTATCCTTGGTAAACCCTAAAAAAGGGAAGGTTTGTAATTCGGGAGAAATGTTTGCCATAGCTCTATTCAGTCGGACTGCTGTTGATGATCTGAATAAATTCAGATTCGTCCTGTATTCACACTAGCTGCCTGTGACCACAGTGTCCTAACTATTTACATTGTCAACAAAAAATGTCGACTATTTACTGCAGACGTATTATTAAGTGTCAAAATTTATACACAGTATAACAAAATTATTACATCTAGATTAAACTAACGAAATTATTATTCTTTCTAGGTTCAGCAGTGTTGCGATAAAGTACCACTAAATCCAGTTGACTGGGGGGTGAAAACTTTATAGATGATTCCTTGTGTAAACCTTGACGAACAGAGCACAAGTTCCTGCTTAATGACGAAGTTAATCGAATAAAAATACGTATTAAGTGTAGGTAATTCATTAAAATAATAACTAAAATCGATTTTTGTCATTCATGTTTAGAAATGTAAACTTGGGCTACAGCTCAAATATTTGTGCATTTAAAATTACTTAAGAAATAAACTTCAACTCAATAAATATTTTTTGCGTTAGTTGGATGCAATTTTCCTATGCATTTCGCTAAATAAATTATCTGTAATATGAGCTACAGTTGCCCTACTGTAATTCATTAATTTTATCAGTTAATAAATTATAAAATCAAATAAAACTATATATCACACTCTTACTGTTTAGTATCCATGTAATCATTGTCTTTGATACATAAGATTTTATACGGCATAGCACATAAGTTATCGGAAAATTGTAGCTTAGGCAGCTCACGATTCAGTTGGTCGGCGGGTGCAGCCGACCACACTGTAAAAAATTTTTCTCCGTAGATTTACGGAATTTCCGGTAAAAATTTCTCCAGATACCTCCGTGAATTCACAGAAACTTATTTCCGTATCCAACAGAAGTTTCCGTAAAACAGTTTCATCACACGGAACTGAGCCATACTTACATGTCTACAATGCTACAATTGCATTTCTAGATTTGCAGATTTACCGGTGATGTTATTAAAATATAATCGTAATATTTACAGCTCTCTAACCCATACATTTTCGATTTTTTCCGTGTAAGTATCCAGAGCAGACTTATGGACATATTACGTATGATTCCGTATAGTATATTTGCTATAGACATTTTCGTATTTTACTTTTACGGACACTATTTCCGTTTATTAACGGTACATTTCCGTTAAAATTTATAACGGTGTACATGAGAGTATTTCAAGGGGTACCGAATGCCAGTGGAATTTATAGTACCTACGTTAGTAAGGAGTACTAAACAACAGTTGCTAAAAACTCTCACAAACATTAGGTGGCACTGTTAAAAATAATTTTCGTTGTTTTACGGAGAAGTGCTGGTAAAAAATTCTCCAGAAATGTCCGTTAATTTACGGAAGTCAACTAGCTCCACTTATGGAAACTCGCATATTTATGTGACTTTTTTAGGATGCAGGCGAAATAATACGTTCGGTTATTTATTTAGTTTCTTCTAGCAGTTTGACACATGTTTAATTAATGAAACATAATTATGTATAGCTGTATTACAAAATAATGTTTCCGTTAATTAAACAGACAGTTCCGTAAGATTGTCCGAAAATTCACGGAAATTTTTAACAGTGCAGTACTTGAACAATAGTATCTCATCAACTGTTAATCACACAGCAATAACTCTTTGGGAAAGTTAAATCGTAAAACATTTTGTAGAAATCCTTATTCTTAGCTATATTGTGCATCATTTCGTCTCTGAGTCAATTTAATTATTAAATTTACCATTTTTTGGATAGTTGCCGAGTTAAAATTGTATTAGTGAGGTCCTTAATGCAAATATGTTCAGTTAATTAAAACGAGCAGTAA
The DNA here is from genome assembly GCA_003012365.1 of Medauroidea extradentata. Lineage (NCBI taxonomy): Eukaryota > Metazoa > Arthropoda > Insecta > Phasmatodea > Phasmatidae > Medauroidea > Medauroidea extradentata. Next base: position 72,515 of record PNEQ01048493.1, on the reverse strand, counting down.
TTGAATATAGTCAATAAGTGAATTTAAATTCACACAGAAGAGTACTGCTTAGTTGGTGCTGTACCAGACGGGCTAAGTTTGCTGGTATGTCGATTATTATGACTCCAACCTTTTTGCACGAAAAAAGCAAGAACACGTGACAGTTGGGGAGGTTCAGTATGTTTATCAGTAAGGAGAATAGTAAGAATTACCAAATCTTCAGTTTATTATATTTTTTTCCCGGGTAAAGGCCCATTTCAGAACTAACATTCCTGGGCTGGTTTTTAAGAATTCTAACAGCATAATATGATTCCAACGCTATGGAGACTGCAACTGTCAATAGCAGTTGGTTTTTAAAACGTTTGTTACTAGTAGATCGTTCGGGATGAAGCGAGCACTAAATATTTAACCTTTGAAAAATATCACCTGCCATTACTGCATATAATTCAACATTGCAATAGTTGCCTTACAGTTTGTGTAGTTGACAGCAAATTACTGTATATAGTTCCGTATATTTTCCTATGTAAGTTATATTCAGCGACATTGAAACAAACTTAAATGAAATCGACATAATTGTATTTTTAATTTAATCAATAAATCATTTTATCAAACTATTAAGGTTCCTACCGACTTCACAATTTGTCTTACATGCGCAAATTTCAAGTGACATTTCTAAAGAGGCTAGACATTTCCATTCGTCGTTATGAGGGGAAAGATACGAATTGGCTGAAAATAGAACTTTTGCAGGGCCTTTTTGAGTGCTCACTTTATCCCGAACTGCCTGTATAACTATTAATGATCGTCTTGGAGCCTAGACACTCGGAGTCATATTTCTCACTTACAGACGCTCAGAGTCATATTTCCCACTTAAGAATTCCACCTACTAAACTTGCAGCCACAAAATTTCAATAGGGAGCAAATATTAAATAAACTCCTTCTGGTTGAGTCAGTTTTTGCTATATTTATTTCTTTCAAACGTAAAATATCCTATGCGTAATTTCATAAGGATTTCTGCATAACGAAGAAATTTTTGGAACATATATTCACTAATAATTTTATATACAGTGTTACATTTTAGATATTAAGTGTCTACCATAAAACTATCACGTTTTATTTTGAAACAGCCATATTTAATATTAACGCACAGAAAATCCTGTCTCTAGCATTGAGTCCACAATTGAACTTAACCTACAAGCTTTTTAAGTAGAATTCCAAATAACTGAACCGAAGACGTAGATTGTAGTAGCGGTTTCCAACACAAGTTCAGTATTCTCAAAAATGTATACCAGAGTCTCACAATTTACCAAAAAATTTAAAGAAAATAATTCCTAAATTTCAAATCTCTAACTTACGGTTTTAAAAAATGGTACGCAAAATAAAAAGTCAAATTCATTGAAAATTATTGCAATTTCAACAATTTCACCCCAAAACTTAAAGAGAAGGAAACCTTATTTGTAGTATTTTATAACTAATTTTTTGGCGCTTTTAGTCTATTTTAATTTTTTACTTTTTTTTTTTTTTTTTTTTTTACAAAATAGGAAATTCAAAAGTCAAATTTCGGCACTTTTTTATCCCAAATTTCGAGAAAAATGTTTTATGTAGTTTTATGTTTTATTGTTCTGTTAAATTTTTCGTTTTATGTTTTTAGCTGTTGATTTAAGATTGAAAATTAGCGATTCGGAATTTTGACAAAATTGTGATTATTTCTATTGTATTTTTTATGATTTTTGGACGGAATATTGCAGAGATTTGATTTTGTGCTGGTACCGTAAAATGGGGTGAATAGGGACGCTGGGGTGAATAGGGACAAAATTTCAAATCAAAAGTTCCAGTACGCAGTTTTAAATCAGAGGTTTTTCCTAAAGGTTGGCAGTTAATGATTTAACAAAGAGTTATTGTACTGAAATATAATTTAATTTACAATAAAGTTCTAAGCTAGGAATCTGTTTCAAATTTTGTCCCTATTCACCCCAGCGTCCCTATTCACCCCATTTTACGGTAACTGCCCGTACATCTAACCGAAATTATTAGCATGTCTAAAAATTATTTTTAATATACTAATTAATTTATGACATGAACGAAAATCCACTTTTATAAAATCAAGAAAAATCAATTAATTACTTTAAAACATCAAGCAAATTAGGCTTAGTCGAAAACTAACATCTAAGAAAACTTTTACCCTCTATGTAAAATACAATAACACTCATTTGTATAACCAGTGTAGTCAGGGGCGACATTTCAGGTTTTTCTTGGGGGGGGGGGAGAGGGGCAATTTTTTTTGTTCGGCAATAGTGACCTTGTTGCATCTTTTTTATTAATTAAGCATATATAAATTATAAATATTAATATTAAAACTTCAGTTTTATGTGCTTAGGTTAGCATTATTTAAACAACAAAATACAAAAAATATAATTTATAAACTTAAAATTCTAAATTCAGGGGGAGGGGAATTTGCCTCCCCCTGCCCCCTTAAATGACGCCCCTGAGCAGTTATAATGTAAACACTAGCTATAATTTTAATTTTTTAAAAATAAAAATGTCTGTACTACATTTGAAATCCCAATCAGCAATAGAATTCAAAGTTTCAACATTCTGTTTGAAAAAGAAAATTTATTTCATTCTTTTTCATTCAATTTAGTGACAAACAAGAGAACAACTATGTCTGGAACTATATTTGCTTCTTCACCATAAATAGAAGTAAATAAATTTGAAATTTTATAATCAATGCAATTATCTTCTATAAGTTCAACTTCATTCCTCAATATTTAAAAATTTTAAACACATAAAATTAACAGATTTAACAAATTAATGTTTGTTGGCTATCTACAAACGTTAATTAAATTTTGAAACAAGTTCTTGTCCTTAATCTCGTATATTTATAGACTAGGCCTACATACTTTTTTTTTCAACCCCAAGAATTTTAAATCATAGAAAAAAAGTTTGTGAAGTTATATTAATTTCTAGCCCGTAATATTTCTTCCAAAGTATCAAAAAATAAAGAAATTAATAATATTTGGATTTAACAAAGTTATTCTCAACAAATGTAATTAAATGTATTTTGGCTATTGCAAAATACAAAACCAATAATAAAATTCATCAGTTAACTGTTTTTATTAAAATATCGTTTGAAGTAATTTGTTGTTGAGCACTGTCAACAATGGAAGAACGATAAATATAATTTATTAGACTGTTCAATGCATATTTTCAGTTATACGTTGTTTCAAAATATTATTTTTTTTTTTTACTTACTAGACCAAAAATACAAATTGTATGGTCTTCAAACACTTCATCAAATTCTACGCTAATGTATATAACTGGGTTATCTTTAGTAACTACAGTTGTTTTTCAGTGCAATCAGTTACATATAAAAGTCTTAGATGCCAAAATGAAGAATAACTTGTACTAACAACCCAATCTCAATTTGAAGTGGGTTTGTAATGAAGTTCATTATTTCGATAGATAGTGTCTAATTGTGTTCTTGAATTTGTAAAATTTCTGTAAGCAAAAACATTTTATCATAAAGGAAATTTTCAGTATCTAGCGTCTATCTTTCTTTAGCAAAAATATAATTTCTAACAACCATTTTTATAGGTTTATTTCACATTACAATGATCAAACACTGATGCATGTACGTCTTGTGTACCAGGATTATTTTCTACAACTTTGAAATCCTACAATTATAAAACCCCGACATAAAAAATTGTAAATTATTGAATTGATATTTTATGTCAAAGTTGGAAACAGTTAATCAAGCCAGGTATTCTTTTTTTTTAAATTGTCAGATCAGTGTTAAAAGTTTATCACAGGGAAAATTTCTGCTGCTTGAGCGGTGGTATCGATAAGAGGTGTAACCTAGCAACCACAAAGCTTTCCTGAATTTTAAGTTACGTGAAGTTGATAATTGGAAAGCCAAAATTGGTTGGTTTTTATTTAAAGTTAATCTAAATGGCTTCTCTCTTCACCGTGCCTTGTTAAAATTAATTTTACATCAGTTTCATATTTTATTAAGTATGTGCAGTGCAACGAGCGGAAGATTGTTTTCCCTGTGCCAAACTTTTTCATAAGAAATGACATTGTCTTTCAAACCTGTAGTAGAATAACTCCTTAATCAGGGTGATATTTAGTCACTACTATTTTACCTAATTTTTCAAAACACTACAAAGAACTTTTATTTGACAAATTTCTAATGAGTCATTTTATAATCACCTTTCCAATAAATGTCGAAATTATCTCTGATAAAACGTAACAAATATCTCTGAAGATATATAACTTAATTTTTCTTTATTATTAAAGGCCACTTATTTCAATATCAATGTCTGAATTACACTATTCATTAATTTTTTCATATTACATTGTCCTATAATTGTAATTTTCTTTTAATTTTTCTATTTTCTTCATATTTTCTCTACCTATTTGTTTCATTCTATCAACATTTTTCGTAGCTTTCTTTGACTATAGGACAATTAAAATTTCCATTTCCTTGAGCACGAAAGAGATGTGGGAAATAGACTTTCTGAGATAATATTATCCTAAAATTTTTACAAAACTATTACAAACATTATTTACAAAATCAATATAATGAATACGTAATATTGACATTTGTAATAATGCAAGTACGTAACATTTATATTTGTAATAACATTAATTTAGTTACTATTTAAATTGTTTATGATTTAAAAGAATTTCGAACACAATATATGTGGGTAAAAGTAAAAAAATTCTGAGCTACAAAAGACTTAATTTAATTTTTCTATAATATATCATCCAATTACAAAATTATTCATTTATTGTATATCTATAAGCAATCATCTCCTCCAAAATTATAAAAAAAATATTATTAAATTGGCTATAAGAACACCACTATGTTGTTGAGCTACATAATTTTCTGTACACCAACACATATTTAGTGATAGAGAGACCCAAGACCTAACAAATAAACCAAATTTGTATAATCCGATTCGCAGCCGTCTAAAAGTTACGAGTTTGTTAAGAAAATTTGGCTGTACTCTACCTGAGCTAAGCATTTAATGATGGTGGAAAACGTAATGGTCCGGAACGAAATTTGTTCACACCAAAGATGACTATTGTCGTCACATTTAAAAACACATTTCACGTCACTGAGAGTACAGCTTTGTGGGGTAAAACATCACTTTCACAAAATGTTCGGTTCTAAAAGATGCCTCTAGTTTGCACGAGGTAATAGGGTGACTTGAGGTGAAGGACAACACAACAAACATTCCCAGGCCCAGATGCTAACCGAGGACCCCTCGCACCGCAGGCTGGCGCTTTACCGACTGCGCTACAGGGATCGGCACTTTCATCGGTTTAAAAGACATCGCTCAAATACATCCCTTTCATTTCCTTTGGACCAAGACCTTGCATTGTTTCTCGATTAGAAAAGACGTGTTTGTTGAGGTGTCACATGTTCTGACATGCTGGTCATTGTACACAACTGCACATCCTATATGTACCGCATATTAACAAATAGTCTGTATGCAAAGATGTGATATTGTTACTATAATCCATTCAGTGCCAATGTAATAGTTATAAACAGAGATAATAAAAATAATACAAATCGTTGAAATGTTATATAATTACAGGATTAGCACATGCGAAAATCTGCTTGTGTGTAAGTGTTCTTATTGGTCAAATGCGAACACAGCAGAAAAACAGTCGTCCAATAAGGGAGATTCGTAAATGTCCCTACAGTATGATTGTGGTAAACCTTCAACTATTGAGTGTTGAGAATCAGTGTGATTAAAACCATTGGCTAGTAAGTGGCAAGAAGACTGTTCTAAAGTTATTTGGTTTTGTGGCTATGAATGCGGCATTCCTTCGACAAATTGCCATGCCTTATTCGTCTTGTGAATATGCTGAAATGCAATATTTTTACGGTGTTGCTAATGGCAACGAACTGTGTCCTGCTGATCTTTACAAAGAACATCTACGGAGAAGAGTAGGCCCACAACCTGAAAGGTATTATGATCACCGGGTGTTTATTAACACACAGAACACCTTCCTGGAAGGATGCGTGCCTGGTTCAAGACGTGAAAGCATCCCAAGGGCTGACCTAAGTGTTGGAAGAGGTGCGCAATGAACCATGTACTAGCATTAGGAAGATAAGTATAGGTAGTTCACTTTGAAGTGAGCACTTCCCAACACTCATAAAAATTAAAAAATATACATTGATTGGGGTTATACAAGTAAAGTTTTGAGAGCTGTGAAATATTTGCATTGAAGCGTTCGTATTTAAAGTAGAACAGATTTCGTCATAAGGGTTCACAGAAAAATGTAAGCAGTTTTCAGTTTATTATAAACAGCCAATAGTACTGGTATTCCGTCTACAAGTGTACATCGTATAATTCGTAGCAGAAACTACCACCCATACCACATGCAGCGGGCGCCGGCACTACATCCAGTGGATTAATAAAAAACGGGTGGTATTTGCCAAAACACGTTGCGTCGAAATAGGGATGACCCACGGTTTTATAAGGTTTTGTGGACGGACAACTCACATTTCCAAAGAGCTGGAATTTTTAATTAGGTCTATTCATATCTTTCACTCGTGGTTTATTGTAAATCCTCGTGTAATCATAGTCACACTTCCAACATCAGTTTGGTGTGAACCACGGTCGTAGAAGAACAGGTTTGGACACTCTCCTATCTACCAATGTATTTTGCTTGACTCCCTTGTTGTTTGGCTGCAGTTCACCAAGTTATCGAGAATGTCGTACTTTTTGGCTCTGTAATCTGGGCGGTCGGACTCAAACTCCGCACACTTTTTTCCATTGTTAAATTTATAAAGTAAATAAAGATTGCTGGAGCCTTTTCTTAAATTTGTGAGCGAATGAAGTATTTCATAAATTGATAAAAAAAAATACGTTTTGATAAATCATTTATCTTAGTGGGAAGGAAGTGGGCGGAGTTTGAGTCCGACCGCCCTAACTGCAGCGCCAATAAAAACACAATATTCTCGGTAACTTGGTGAACTGCAGCCAAACAAGGGGGTCAAGTTTCCAGGCGAGTGTCCAGACCTGTTCTTCTACGGCCGTGGTGTAAACGTATGGCCTGGGATAGTAGACCACCATTTGATTGACCCATTTGAATTACCAGCTAGACTGAACGGTGCCAGCTACAAACACTTTCTCAACCACAATATTCTACCACTTCTAGAAGACGTGAACCTGGAGGTTCTTAGAAACATGTGGTTTCAGAATGATGGTGCGCCATGTCCCTATGCACAGTGCAGGTGAGGCACTATTTGAACAATGAACAATACATTCCCCAATAAACGGATTGGACGAGGCTGACCAATACCGTGGCACCTAAGATCACCATATTTAAATCCGATTGATTTTTTCGTGTGTGAGTACCTACTACAAATAAGGCATGTATTCAAGTGAGTGTCACAAAATAAGGGAACTGAGAGAGTAACTGTCCGCAACTGAACGGTAAATAAAAGAAAATAATCATGCAATCCAGTCTCTACGAAGTAATTTTTTACGAAGGTGCAGGTTATGTGTGCAGAGCGAAGGCGGCCATTTTAAACATCTGTTGTAAATATTGTAAGAAATTACTGTGATCAATATTATGTTCACCTATTGTTCTTTATTCATTTCTTAATATTCTCAATTAAGTGAAACAGAGGAATTGTAAAATGCTCTGATTCATTCTGTCATCTGTCTAAAGTTTTCAGATGGCGTATTTTCCTAACATTTACCTTCAACCATATCCTGCGCATAGCATTTGACACCTCAACAAACACTCCTTTCTTGGAGCGATTTGTGCAGCACTTATTGATGTCTCGTACGCCGAGGAAGGTGCCGGCCCCCGTAGCGCAGTTGGTAAAGCGCCAGTCTGCGGTGCGATGGGTCCCCGGTTCAAATCTGGGCCAGGGCATGTTTTTTGTGTTGCCATTCACCTCTTGTTACCCTCGTCAGCTCTTAATGCCACATGCATATGTATAAGTGTATGTATATATGCAGGATGTTTGGTACTTGTAGGTACAAACGAAAGGGGTGTGTCGAGGACGATGAAACAAGCAAATAATGCTAATAAACATGTGTCCGGAAAACGACTGTTTTCCTGTTACAATGTATGTCCCGTGCAAACATGGCAATGTTGCAATACTGTTACCACCACCTGTACCCAGGCATCAGTCCCCACTGTGAACAGCAAACGTAGTGTGGCTGCGTAGTGTCCACGAACTATAAGAACGCATTGTGGATGGTTGCCACTGCATTTGGAACACACCTGGGATATATGAACGTGTACGGGCATCGATGCGAAGACGTGCTGAAGCTTGCCTTCACATGAACGGCGCCCACTTCGAACACTTGTTGTAATGTTTTCGTCCACATGTGCAGCACTTTGACGTTTCGATCCTCGGAAACACTGGTACGTATTATAGTATTCCTGTCGTAACATGTAATGTGTCATATTGGGAAAACCATTGTTTTCCGGAACTATATTTATTAGCATTATTTGCTTGCTTCATTGTCATCAACACACCCCTTTCGTTTAGGTACCTATTGTTACCAAACACACTGTATATACAGCGTGTTAATGAAAGTACGTTACAAACTTTGTCAGCTGATTCCTGGTAAAAATGAAATAAAGTTACATAATACAAATTTTTCGTTGGCACGTGTTTGAAGTGTCAAATTCGTGTTTGAAAATTGAATTCGACAAGTGAATTTTGTTAATAGATCCTAAAGTAATGTAAATGAAAGAATGAATTTCTGGGCGTGGTTTATTAGTAACAATATTTGCGATACGTGTAAATAAGGTGTCAAATGTATGTCACCTTCATTACGTTAAGGGGTTGGTAAGGCAGTTTTTCGCCATATAATTAATTACCATTGCATTTTGGGATAAAAAACATTTTGGGATGAAACGTGGAAATGTAGGCGTGGAAGTGGAAATTTAAGGCAAAAATCATACAATTTTTATATAGATGAGAAAAACAAACTTAAAATGTTGGAGGGTGGTAGTGAAATCATGAAGTTAAGCGAGAAAGTCTTATTTTGGAGAGAAAATAAAGAAATTTAGGTGGTGAAACGTGAACTGTCCCCAACGGGACTTTACGTTACTAACGAAACATGTAAAAACCCAGTATATCAGTAACACAAGACTCTACCGATGACACCAACCCGCCTGCAGCCCTAGGGGAAGACAACACCAGTGAAGACTGATTCCCCAACTAGCTCCTACACCAACGCTAAATCCCCAGAATCTTCAAAAACTACAGGAAAGTCCATCAAGGTTTTTATAAGAGGTACTCCCCTTTTCCTTTATAACCATAATAAAAGATCATAAGTTGCAATAAAAGGCCGAAAAAATAAATATAAATAAATCTTATTCCTTGTTTCTCAACTTACAGACTCGTGCAGAACAACAAGTTTTGCCTTTGGGACGGCTGTTCTGTAATCCTAATCCTTCAGCGAGGTACAACAAAAAAATTTAATAGATACAGAATAAAATCTCATCTTGCAAAAAGCCTTCCCGAAGAAGCTGTCTTTATTTGTAGATGTGATAAAAGTACTAAGGACTCAAGTTAGTTAATGATAAAATTTACATTTCTCCAAGCTGTATTGCATGTTTAATCCAGTCCATACAACATACATCAACAGTGGCAGCAGGGGTATAATCCTATGCATGTAGGCAGTGTCTATAATGTTACATTCTGCATGGAATCACATACTTACTGACTGTAGTCACAATAGTTTTAGACTAGGCTCGCATTTTATGCCTATTAACAAATGTGACACACTTTTTTTATAGTACATACTGTCCTCCAGTATCATCTGCACAATGGGCATTACACACATGAATGTTGCATGGGTAGATCTAGGGGGGGGGGGGGGGAAGCAGACTGCTCCAGGCGCCAGGCTGGTGGTGCCAAAAATTTTTACTCGGGAATGAAACGTAAATGAGTGTAAAAAGGATACAATATCTTCCAATATTTAGATTTTTACTAGTGTTGTATTTTTATTAACCTTGAACACCATATAATGTTATAAATACAGTATTTATAATGAGAATACACAATTAAAACACTGCTAATGGTAGCTAGTAAGTACATGTTTTATGTATTTCTGCCAAAATTGTATACTGTTATTTACACGAGTGCAAAACAACGTATGCAAGATATGTTGATTACTGTTGGGTTGATTGGGCTGATGGAAAAGGCAGGGGGACACAAATCTTGCCCCGGGTGAAGGAAAGCCTAGATCCGTCCCCGATATGTCGTATTGCCTACATGCTAGGTGTTGTACTGCTGCAGACAAAGTTTTGTGTGCATTCAGCATTTTTAACGGAAATTATTACTCTTGTACAGTTGCAACTAAAAGAGCTTTTATTTTGGTTAAGTAGGTCACACTGGTTGATAAATTAGCATTAAACCTCATAAATATATATAATAAAAACATCCAGCATACTTACAATGTAGTGGAAGGAATTAATAAGGCTGCACTTTTTTGAAGATTCCAATAACATAACCTACTTTCATTCACATTAATTTCCTTGATTTAGAGGTACGTAAATTTCGCAGATACATTCCAGGTCAGGTTGAACGCCAATTATGTATACTTCATTGTCATGTCTGTGACTTGCTGGCGGCTGTTACGAAACGCATTTGACTACTGCAAGCCAGTAGTAAATGAGAAAATAATGTGAAGTGCTATCGCTTGCTACCTGCTTGTACGGTTATAAGCCAATATATAATTGATTGTGGCCAGTGGGTGTATAGGACTGACAAATCTAGGCTGCTGCCAGATGAATCCGCGAAATTGACGTACCTCTACCTTAATTACATACCTACGTACACTGAAGTAATGTTTAGTCGTAAAACAAGTACTCTATAAACAAGATCATACTGCTGCTGGCTTTTGAAAACTGTGTATCAACATAAAGCAAAAAAAAATTGACAAAATATTTGCTTACAGAAGTTAGCAGTACACAAACATGTGTAGTTGAGTCACAAACGAAAGAGGGACCTTTGACAAAATGATCTTTCACGTCCTCTACCAGGCCTGTAATTAAATTTTACTTCAGAAAATTACGCACTTAGACAAAGGCCAGCTGCACAGTCCTCACTATTACTTTAAATACACGGAATGCAACAAATACAAGTGATAGCTAAATTACTGAGTACATCAATGTTAAATTTGAACTATTTTTAGGAAATCATATTAAATAAATGTAATTTTGTTATGTAGTGACAAATAAAATTACTTCAATGTGTTATCATTAGTTTGGAATCAGAATTGCAATGCCTGTAACCCAAAATATCTAGTGTGACTTAGTAAGTATAACTGCATTTTTTACCATGTATCTGCCTGACGTTTTATAAACTTGTGTTTATTATATAGCTATGAGCTAATTCAGGTTGCTTAAATGTACTTAAACTAGCATGTACATCCACACTGGTATTCAACACATTTCGTAGTCCCTCAACGCTTACAGAAGCAGAACAAGTCTACCAGTAAAAGTAGAATTATTGCATATAACTTAGTACCTATAAAATATAGGAGTTATAATAACTCTTTCACTTCATTGTGACCTACAGGATATGGAAAAGTCAGTACTATGCAGACCTAGGGGCAGCAACAGCCGCTACAAGACATGGAAGAGAGAGGAAGATAAAGGTGTATCTCTATCCATGCATGGTTCATCGATTCATAGCCAATTACATATATCTGTTAAAGCCATGGATATCCTGCAGCTGGCCAGTCGCCATCCGACCACGGATTGAGAGGTATAATGAACATGGAGTAATCCAGTCAACATAAACAAAGTAGAATTTCGGAAATAGTCTAGTCGCAAATTTTTGTACGAAGGTCAGGGTGGGGAATAAGTAGTATGAACAACATACTGAAAATTCTGACTGAAAAGCAGTGTGTGAGGCGGTTAGGAAACTTTTCAAGGCCATTTTTAACATTTTCCTAGAATTAAGTGTCCATATTAAACTAGTCTTAAGCATTCCAGTTTTTGACATTTCTTAAGAATTTCAATGTACAAATTTCTACAGAAAAATACTTTACATTTTGATGTACTGCACAGTTTGAGGGCCAGCTCAGTGTGTTTGCGACAAAATCACTTGTGACACAAGAAAACACTGCTTATTCCATGGCAACAGCTACAAAAAGGAATGTGAATACAATTGCCAAAAAGTGGAATTCTTATGTGAGACAGACAACTCCTGTAATTTACAAGAAATGTCCTATTACTATTTTTCTCTAGGGGTTTCCAAGCTGCAGGGAAAGGAGAATTGTGGACCATTAAAAAATTTGTATTGTTATGGTACAAAATAAATATTTAATGTTACGTAAATGAAGTGTGTTTAGATGAAAAATTAAATATTTTGTACAACAGCTAAGTGCAGTCATGCTGTATTAACAGATAAATGGTGTGCTGGGGGTAGGGGTGGGAGGGGAAGGTTGGTGTGCAGTTACGTAAGAGAAGGCAGATCGCCAGTTGAAATGATGTCAAACATTTCCCGCCTCTGAACATTGGAGAAGCAATGCATTATGACAGATTACTGTCCTTGACTTGAACATGCTGAATTGTATCCCAGCCAACATATGTACATACATCCACCTTACAAGACATACTGTCACTGGCTTGCTTCGCACGGATGACACATCCCTGCAAAAATTATTTAAGGGGGTATTGTCTCCCCCCTCCCAATAAATTGTAAAAAAAAAATCTAATAAAAATATTAGCATTCCCACCTGTGGTAGATTCAAAGTTTATACATGAAAGCTGCTTAAATAGCCTCCATTATGCACCTTGAAATCAAAATTTTCGTGGGGAGTTTTGTAGTGAAGTAGACGACACATACAAAAGTTTGTAGGAATAAGACGGTAGATTTGTTAAGCATTAAAATGAAAAAAATTAAAGTTGTTTGAAACTCAACCCTGAAGATGCTTCCTGCAAAGTGAGGCAAAACCTTGGTGCTCTCTACCACACCAACGCGACACATCCTCGAAAGCCAAGATATCAAAGACCAACTTTAAAATGAAAAATATAAAAAGAAAACTGTTCTAAATGTAAAATTCCAATACATGCTAACTCGGATGTTTAGCTGTAAAACTAAAAAATTACAAGTATCCGTATAGTGCGCACATAGAAATACACCTAACATAAAATGTGTAAACCGAAAACAAAAATGAGTGTGAATATGTGTACATTACTACACAGTTAACTTTCTCTTACAACTATACATCTAAAATTTTGTTGTGCAACATTACGCTGAAGCTAATCAACATATACAACATAAACAAAATACCAACTGTAACACGCAACTTTAGATATTTATGTTAAATATATAATTTTAGATGTAAAATGTAATTGGAAAATAAAAGCAGGCGAGAAGGATTGAGATGGAATTTGTTCTCTGAGGGCGGAGCTTTGAAGGATGCTTGACACTGATTGGCCAGAGCCCCCCCCCCCCCTCGTGACCACAGGACTGGGAGGGTGGTTTCCCACCAAGACAGGGAAGAGCCGCGATAGAGAAAGTGGGTAGAGGCATTTGTCTGCGGATGTCGAGAGAGGATGAAGGTCTCCAATTTTCAGCTATTTGTCTCGGATATTAAGGGCGACGGTAGGCACGCCGTGATAACATTCGTCGTGACTAATTTTTGCTGAATACTGGAATTGACAGCAAAGAGGGGCGGCAGCAGGCACCCAAGAGTATTTGACGTTCAACTCCTTGAAATAGTTAAGATCAGTATTTTATTGCACGCCCTACGAGAGCAGTTCTCGACTAATTCACTAAGCCAGGAAACAAACCTTTAGCATTTGTTACTGTCGAGATAGATAAACCCAGTGTTATCTGTGTGGTATATATGAGGCACGTGGTACAAAGAAAACTTTTTTGTATCTTATTTAGTGTAACTGACATAATGTTAATGTCAACTGTAAATTTTTATATATGAAAGGGCTCCCTACCCGGCTGTTAAACATTGTTTCAGCGGAATATAAACATGTACTTTTCATTAGTAACACTGTATACTTCTTCACAATGCATTTGGACTAAACAAAAAAGATTTAACAGGAGGGATGCAGGGTACTTTCATAACATTATTCACATTAAAAAATGCTGTCTCTGAACGCCAAAACATAGCTAAAAATGTTATTTTATGTTTACAGTTATACCACAAATTCTATCTTGAATTCAAACAAAACCACCCTTTACAATGAACTTGGCTGCACATTTTCCACCAACAGTTTGACAATGTCACTGCTTACTCAAAATTACATTATTACAGCAGTACAATGTAAACACTATGCGCCAGTTTAGCATTTTGCACATAAACGCACTGGAGCACTTGGTGTACATATCAGTTTTCTTTATTGCATCTTCACTTCTGAGCCTCATACATGTAAAATAACTGCAACATGGAAGCTAACCCATTAGCCAGAAACAACTATAATAAAAATTCTACCAAGGTTAATATATTTAGTGATACTGTAGTACTTATGGGCTCTTTCACAAAGGATTTTTTTATATGTCCTTCGACACCAGAAGGTTAACAATTTTCCTCACATTTTTGTTGGGTAATGTTTACAGTGCTGAGTGAAATGAACACACTTGCTTCAGAGACTCAAAATTAATGTAGCTTAAAGTTTGGTACAGGTGCTAACAAAGTAAGTCTGTTTTAGAGGGTGAATTCTGTGTGTTTCATGTAACTCAACTTACCTGATACCATTATAGAGATAATTTGCTATGCTACAGCTGTATGAATAATTGAACAATTGCACATATTTGTAACATTTTCACAGCACACACTCACATTTTCTGAGAAGTAAATTCTTTTCCTGTATCTAAGCTCGAAAGTCAGTTTCCCGTTATTACAATTTCTGGATCGCAACTTAGTTTATGTTGCAATGTCAAAATTTGTTCATGTCTGCTTATTTTTGTACAGCACAGCATACAAGCTAGTAGCTTTTCCAGTGGCAGGAATTTATCTATATACAGCAGTATACTATTACTTTAAACGAACATACATTTCAGACGAATACTGTTGCTAAACTATTACTTTTTTCTAGATTGCTGACAAACTATCTTGAATGATGTTTTATTATATGACAACACGTGTCACCTGCAATTTCTATAAACATCACTTTACTGGGATGTTTACTTTTGTCACAATCATTACATTTTTAGTATAGTATAGAGTAGGTTCACAAATTTGAACAAAGTGTGTTACTTTTAAACAATCCAGAATTAGTCCACATATCTAATGGTCTTTTTGTCTATCTTAAGCACTTCCACCACTTTTAATGCAATAGGAATTTTTTACTTTTACATTCATTACTCAATTGATAAGGCATAATAGTTCAGTCAATTAGGTATCATGTGCTGTGTTTCAGCCTGGTTTTATAAAGCTTGATCAGAACAAGGAACAAAAAAAAAGATACCTAGTGCAGTTGAAACACCTTACGACGTGGCTACTGAAATGCTGCCATGTTACCTAACAAAACAAAGGTCACAGAGTTTGCTAAGTGCCAATGAACCCAAAAGAGGGGACTAGACGGTATCAACCATTAATGTTATCTGTCCAGGATTCTACATTCACAGCATTTCACATGATTTACATCCATACAGTTGAACTGAGGATTCGGTCATGTCAAGAACTTATCCTGTAATTGGGTACCTTGGCAAAGGAATCTATTATGTTACTTCGCCCAGTCATATATTCTGGAACTTATGTGCTTGTGTGTGTGGCCACCAGTGTAAGCTGTGAACTGTCGTCGTTCTCGGCTACTTCGGACGCTTTCGGGTCCCGTCGGCTGTCTTCGTGCTCCCTCCCTTCTTCCCCTCCTCTATCCCTTCCCCTACTTGTGACGCTCGGCCGGCCTTCCGCCTCTCGAGCCAGCCATCTCTCGGCAGTCTCGCCGCCGCCTTCGACTGGGCTAATTCGGGCCGCTCCTTCATCGACACTCCGCCGGTTACGATGCTTATGGTAAGTTTTTAGTTAGCGTTTTGATTTTGTTTATTGTGAGTCGTGTGTGCTGGGAGCTTCGGCTACCAGTGCAGTAAATCGCGTGTCTACTATTTTGTGTTTAATTCCGTTCTTCGACTGCGTTGACCGACGGTGTGTCGATGGGGGACCATCCGTTAAATGTATTATGATTTAGCCCTGCTTAAGAATCGCCTTCCGCGATGTCATGATGTATGTACCTGCTTTGTAATGCTGTCGTTGCGCTCGTGCGCTTGTTGTACTTATTCGCACTTAATAAATTGTGATTTTTGTAACAGAATTTGCCACTCATGTACCCATTCATTTGTGTGACCCTTCGGGATTCCGACCCATTTGTATAGTGTGCTGTTAGACGGTACACAATGTGATCATATCTTTCATGAATTTGGTACAAATTCATAAAAGTTGTTCAAGTTACTATAACACAATACCAAAAAAGACATTGCAAAAGTTTAATTAACATAGGAAATTACCTATGCTTTTGACATCAGTAATAGCTTGTGTGAATCCAAAAATTTAAAAGTTTAGATATTTATGTGATTTATTTGCCATAGCTTGGTCCTATACAACCTCAGAAAGCAAATCCCAGCATGAATCCCTCCCAAAAAATAAACTTTTATAAAAATACTTTTTCAGTAAAAGAACTACTAGGAACAGCTGTGCAATGCATATGCAAAGGATAATTTCAGTGATCTGTAACATTTCTTGTTTGTCACAACTGTTACTAGAGCATGATGTTATAAAAAAAAGACAAACTTCTATGTCTTAATTTCTTCTATTACTGTAAGAATCTTTACTAAAAATAACCCAAACTACTTTCGTTAACACTTGAAGATCAAATAAACTCTGTTTTTTTTTTCACTCCAGTTTTGCAGAGATTAAGCAAACACAATTGCAAAATATTTACACTCAGTTTACATGACATGCTAGCTCTAAAATAAAGTGTGGTAATAAAAACAAATTAGGATGTAGGAGTCCAAAATATTAATAACGCACAATGACAAATATAACGTGAATGAAAATAATGTTCGCATCTTTCTATCAAATTTTAACATCATTAATAATTCTGACCTGCTATTATGTTATTTACGATAAATTTATACAGCACCATCTTTAAAAGGCAAAAAAATTTTAACTGATTTTTTTTTGCTCCATTTAGGAGACAACTACGCCCTAATCCCTTAACCTGAAAGCCTTGCGTCACATAATAAACAAAATGACCATCTAAAATAACAAACAATTTTGAAACCATCATTGCAGAGATGCTGTACGATTTTTCATCACCAGGGCATAACTTCTACATAAGAAAATCTTAGTTCGCAATTACGTGAAAAATTAAACAATAATAATATTGACATAACATAAAAAGAAAGCTGTTAACGAGCATGCATATTCTTAAAACTTAAAACAAAACACGTTAACTGATTTCATATTAATTTTTTTTTTAATTTTTCACTCGCTTCAGACACACAATTTTCATAAATATATCTTACACTCCACAATTAATGACAAGCATGGTTCTGTAAACATGAAAAGTACAGTAAAAAAGTTAAGTATCTAAAATTATGTAGTTTTTGATCACCTTTTACAGCAAGAAAACATTATCATAAGATGTAATTCAATGAACATGAACGAGTTATAGCACACTGCAACATATCATTTGAATGGTTTAACATTACAATTTCACTTTATTGTAAATAAATAAAATGGATCACAAACATGCACTGAATCAAATCAGCATTTATAAAAAATCTGCCGTGGTCGCAAGAGCATTATTTAGGTCCTGAATTCAAAGAACACTGCCCAGAACTTGGAGGTAACAGCTTCAACATATAGACAATACCAAGCATGTGGAAGTGGACATTCTACCACAGCGACAACAGGCTATCTCTTCTGATCACCAAGATCTTCAATGAGGTCTTCATCAATCTGCAAACAAAACTAAGTCTGTTGTCGATGTGCTACACATACATGAACTATGTGCTGTAAAATTCACCCAAGTGAATATACACGTACATTATTAAACCAAAAGAATAAATTAAGAGGTATTGGTCAGCACTTAGCAGCGAGTTTTTCAGCACTGGTGAGGGGTGATACGCGAGAATGGAAGAGCACCGGAACAAAGAGGCAGGGTAAACAGTCTCCATGAAGACCTGTTAACCACAGCATCGTCCAGCACAACTCCTACATGCAAACTGCCAAATATAAAAAACATACAAAATACTGAATAATGGAGTACCTAAAATACATCCTGTAGTACAGCAGTTTGTATTATAACAATCCTTATGATTTCGAAGATACTCCTCTTCTTTCTAACCTATACAGTAAGCCCATGCTTAGAGTTGTTACATTATTGTGTCGTTCGTGTAATTCAAACATTGGCAACTGAATTGTTTAGCATCATCTGTTTTATTAATTTTGCATCTTACTGTGCACCAGTGTATCTTGTACACCACTTCCATTATTGTTCTACCTTCCGTACTTTCACCACTGATACCACATTATGAATTAACAACTATTTCTCTGGGGAAAAAAAGACAGTTTTAAATTAAGCATTTATTCCTCAACATGCGAGAACACACACATGTACGTGGAACAATACGTATTTAGAATTCTCACAAGAGAGACTATATGAAGTGAAATTCACCTTCTTGAAGACTAAAACATGACACAGAAATTTGAAGAAATAAAATTTACTTATAAATTACATATCAATAATTTAGAAAATCACCGCATCACAATTTGAATTAATGATAAAGGGTGGCAGCTGATATGATTATGTAATTTTTTTACCTTCACAGTAGCAGCACAACACAGTACACTTTGCAAAAAAATTAACGGCTAAGTAGAACTACTTTTTTGGCACAGCGATGATGAAATGCCTGTTATATGCCTAGCTTACTGAACATAAAAGTATTTGTCATGCTCCTTTACATCAAGATTGGACGAATAAACAATGTGCAGGTATCAAGAATAAATATACTACTGTAGTAACAGCATTAAATATTCAAGGGAACATTTTCACAATTAAAGAATGAAAGACTTTCGAGAAAAAACTCTAATTAATGAAATTAACAACTTTTAGAGGTAACAAAACAAAAAATAAATAAATAAATTCTAATACAAAATTCTGTAGTCGTACTAAGCCAACGGATGTTAAATATCAGTAACCATACAAAATAATTACAAATCTGCAACACATTTATAAAGAAGGGGTATACGTAAATGGTTAAAACAGCACGTATTAAATGGCACATTATGTGAAAGATACACACTAAGAATTTTATCAAACCTTTATAAGTGTTCCTTGTGGCTACCCTTTGCCGTACAACACAAACATAATCTCTTGTTAATCTCTGTACATACACAAACTAATAGATCAGGAGTGACTGTTAGAATTGTGATGATGCTGTACTACAAGTTATCTAGGTTCCATGGTAGAGGTGAAATATCAAGTTGATTGATGTAAGGTAATACAACACGAAAAAATTTCAGAGACTGTGGTGGGCACTGGAGTAATGACTGATCAGTAAATACCCCAAGGTTTATAGACGGTTCAGGATAAAGTCAGCACCTTTTGAATCCACCCTTGAAAAAAATCACTGGGCGTTAAATTGTTTCCTTCAACCTCAAAAACGGTTGTCTCACTCCTTGTACAGCTGGTAGCTAATAGCACACTGTAGTTATATTTGTTTGAATACAGCAATGCTGAAAAGAAATCAAAGAAGTCAATCTCTTTGTATTTTGTATACTTTAAAACTTTTATTTATAAACTTATTTAGATTCACTGACTACATAATTTACCTAAGTAAACCCCAACACAAAGTGACGTAACCAGGTAGTACAAAACTTTCCATTGCCTGCATAGTTGCTGTGTCCACATTTCAGTTCAAATTCCACTGAGAGATGGCGTAAGTTAGCTTTTCATTTTGCTTATCACAGACACAAAAGTATCAGAAAGGGCTATATACGAAAACCATAGCTAAATGATATAAAGTTACTGTTGGCAGCCATTTTACAGTCATCATCGTAGTGGTTGTTATCAACATGACCACTTTTTAAGTTGCTGCTAAATTTTTCCTTTCAGCACGTCTTTCTATCCTTATGCCTCTTGGCATAAACATTGCCACATGCTTAATAAAAATCACCAGAATAATTTTCAGTGCACAGTACTGAAAATTTAATATCAGGCAACAACTAAATACACTAATGGTTATTGTGTATGTTAAAAAAGTCTTAAAAATTTATCACATTATCATGAATAAAATTATCTATAACAAATGTTTATTAACTGTTCAATGCACATCTTGTAATTCATGTGTCTATTTATTTCAATTGCACAATATTTTAAATAATAACAAATCATTACGTTCACTCTGACTCATATTAATGTTCCTATGGGAATTATTATTTATTTTGTAATGTTAGCTCTACATGAGCAGTAATAGGCAACAGCCTAATTATATTTTGTGTCCGTCTTCCTTGCCAGCACGCATTTTAAACTATTATATATAACTATGGTAGCAGACAATAATGTATACTAAACAACAATAATCATATACACAAAGGGAAGACGGGACACATTCAACTGTTTAATATGTTCACGAAAATTTGTCAAACATGGTATTTGAATGAAAAAGTGCTTGTAATTGATATCTGTTGACCTGCCTCCAACTTGACTGACTAGCTATTTTTAAAAAATGTAATTCAATAGAAACCATTCACAGTTTTAAACTGATTTATCGTAAAGTTTCTTTTCAAGAGCATAGTAAATATTTGTACTGATCACTTAAGTTTAAGATTGACTATGTATAGTAATTATAATAAACACAATATACAGTATCAATGTAAATTTTATAGGGAAGCAATAAAATGTCTAATCCATATTACACTTTGACACAAGACAAATACTTGAAACACTGTTCACATACAAAAGTCCCTCTCTCATGAAGTTTCACGCTATACATAAAGTACAGACACATTATTCAGCCTTGCTGACAAAAAACAATTTAACATACAATATCAAAACCACTTAGTATAAGTTTTGCTTTTAATTTTTGACAGTTATCTTACCTCAGGCCATTTCTCTGGTATGATGTCAAAAAGTTCGTCCTTTACGTCTCCCTGGATAACAATTTCATCTTCTCCGGTGACAGATGAGCCACAGGCAAACTTTGTGCCAAAAAACTTTGCTGCCACTTTCAAATCTATGTCTGCAAAGAGGTAACGAACATATCACAATGTGATCAGGATTTTTTTTTTTGCTTTAGTTTAGTGTGCATAACAATTTTTATTAAATTTTCTGAATTGTTTTTGCTCTAAACAATATCAGGCGATAGTTTGCATAATATGCAACATACAGTATTTGTTTGTCCAAATCAACATGGATGCTGCAGCAATGAAGCAGCAAACACATTTG
This sequence comes from Medauroidea extradentata, assembly GCA_003012365.1. Lineage (NCBI taxonomy): Eukaryota > Metazoa > Arthropoda > Insecta > Phasmatodea > Phasmatidae > Medauroidea > Medauroidea extradentata. Next base: position 51,128 of record PNEQ01048493.1, on the reverse strand, counting down.
AGCTAACAATGTTACTGCTGTCACTATTTGTGTGACATGTTTCTGACATCATATCTAGGTCCATGTAGACGAAGAATGCATACCCATGAGGTACTCAGAAGTGGCTCATTAAATTTATGGTAATTGTAATCTCATATAGATCACATCAAGGAAACATTCAAATACAAGAAAGTGAGAAACAAACAGCAAAGACAAAGTCAATTTGATGCGTGATTAATTTTTCAAAGCCTTCTGTAAATTCAGCCTTACTAACAACAAGCACGTTGAAACTGATGAACCACCACCAAAGGCCGCCTAAAACCAGTAGCAATAAAATTTATCCCAAATTCAAAAATAATTGCTGTGCGGTAGTTTCCATTGTGTTTGATACAAATGAAATATGGTCCGTAATATTTTATTAATATGTTACTTGGAAGAGAGTCGTATGTTGAAGGTTTACCACCACACTCAAAAACCGGCCCATTCTATCAAATTGTGTCTTGTTTTATGTAATAATTTAATTTTAAAGAACACAATAGCAAAAATTGTAACTTAAATAACGTGTGATAAAAGAATGGGTAGTGAAAGCAAAAGTGATTTGAACAAACATTTAGTATTATTTTAAAGCCACAAGTCACTAATGCATGACTTGTAATAAGAAATCACATGACACCAGGGTACATGAAATAACGCACCAAATTTCGTCAGCAACTACCACTTTACCTCATTTGTAGCAATTTTTTAAACTTTAATTCACTATTCTATACAGTATATTTTTGACTTATGCCCTTTTCACTACCCAGTAAAAATTATAATCTACAAACGTGAATTATAATATATAACAAATGTTACACCATATTTTGTAATTTACTTTACATGAGCCCAATAAACAGCAGAAATCTGAATAATAACCACAAGACTACAATCTGTTGGCAGTGGTAACAGTTGCAGCAGCAGTACTTAATGAGAAAGATTGTGGAATAATATTTATTTACTTTCTGTAACCAAAAACTACTACTGTATATGAGTTAGGAATTAGAAAGGTTCATATTTATGAATTAAAATAACCTGTGTCTAGAATATGACTAGAAGAACACTTTTAAAAATGTCTACTACCAGCACAGCTTGCAGCACACAATCATTTTAAGGGTGCTCCCTTATTAGGTCACTGAACAGTAGGAATGAGGAACGTGACAAAATTTTGCAATGGTGACAAGAAGTGACAGTGACTTGGCAGTAGCAGTGACTTTTAGTAGTGCCTCAGTCACTGCCCGTTCCATGCATAATGAGGATTCACGTGCTTACCAATATGATACACAAACGTAGGCATTTAATAAAGAATTGTGTTTCTGTATTATACGGGCTCCTGCAATATACATATAAACAAAAATTAGCATGCCTGATTGAAAAATAATTAGTTAAAATTTTAGGAAACATAATTTACTCTTCTAATAACAAAATTTTAATATTTATAAGTATATTTTTGGTATTTGTAAAACGTAAGTCATTTTGAAGCGGAAGTAAACAATACTGTTCTACAACCTAAAACTGCTTTTGTGAATAATAAAGTAGCCTACCAGTAATGGCTTGCATAATTTTATTTTAGGCTCTTAAACTACATGGCTTTAAAAGTATATGAGGTGTAAAAGTACCATTATTATGACAATAATCATTTGCAGGCCAGAAGCGTATATTTCCATGCTGCGATAAGGAAGGAACTGCGTGCAAATGTGAGGAACGTGTCACAGTCACTGCAAGGAACGAAACAGACACAGCCGAAACAAAGTCACTCTGTGCAATGCTGATAAAGAAAACTGTGTGCCGCGCACGCACGAGGGCAGTCGTTCCCTGTCACTGCAAGGAACGACATCGCAGCCGCTAGTCAAATCGTTCCTTGGCACGTCGACGAGTATGCTGCGTTACATGTGTCACATAGGCGCGAGGCAGCAGGCAGTCATTCTTTGTCACGCAGACTCATAGGAACTGTGCATGTCACACAGACATGACGCAGACGTTCCTTGTAATGTATGTCGTAGACAAGGCCAAACAGAAGAATTTGTGGCAAATATATTTTTACAGTATTTGTACGGATGAAACAGATATGTGCTTGTCTATTACAAATCACTTATTTTACATTGACATTAACAAAGTAGCGCAGAAAGTAATAATAATTAAAGGTTAAATTTGTTAAGAAGTTTGCAGAAAACGGATTATGCAGTCCACTATCCACTGAAGTTCCTCGACAGCATCAGCCTACATATACCATATCACTAACCTCAAGGTTGGGCACCAAAGACGTTTACATTTCTGTGAAAACATTATCCTGCCAAAACTGCCTAGTTGCACTTAACTTTAAATGAAGGTTTTGAAAACAAATACGTTATTGAGGGTACCATCCCCAATAGTTGTGCTCGGGGAAAATCAGTCTTCATACCATGTAAATAGCATATTTCATCCGATTAACCCCTTACATTTAAGAGTTGGTAATTACCTCATAACGTCAACTTTGCTGTGACTATAAATAAGGCCCAGGCGAAGTCGCTGTTAGTGGCAGGGACAAACTCAAGACTGCATTTTGCGTGGACAGCTATAGCTAATTTTCCTGCTGCACAGTTAACTCAACTAGCAGCTTTGTCATTCTTACACTTGATGACAGAACTACCTATTTGGTGTACAAAGATGTTTTTCAATTAAAGCAAATAGTATATACTATGAGTAACACACGCAAGCAAAGCCGTGGGTGCACTGTTAGTATAAAATAATCATACTGGAATATGCTTAAATTTCAAATCCCTAAGTTGGGAAGACATCTATATTATTCTAATTAAATTAGGCCTAGATTTTATAAAGAGGCCAAAATCATTTTGGAAACGTCCAAATCACTTGCAGATGTGTGACAGGATATTTTTTGTGAGATTTCACCTGAATAAAAATACTATCCTAGCACTACAAAAAAAATTGAAGGACGTCTTGAAGTGTCCACAGACAGGTGTGTAGTTGTTTATTGTACATTAATTTTTTTTTATTTATTCCGTATAAAAATATTGGCCTACTTTCTAGTAAGCAATAACCAGTATAAAAATTTTGGCCTACTTTATGGTAAGCAATAACTATGTAATGTTCTAAGTTATGTTATATGCCTTTGTCCCATATTTCCGTACATAATTTTACATAATTTGTCATTAACCTATGCTGGAAATTTACCTACATTACTAGACGATATATATCACATTATTAATATCGTTTAATTAACTAATTTTATTTGAGAAAATTACAAAAGATGGTCAACAATAAATGTTGATTGTAATTTTCCGTAAATAATTCTGCAGGTTATGTAACATGCCATTTTGGATTTGTTACATATTTTCTTGTTCGTGTCGCAAATTTATACAGGTTATTATTCATATTATTTAGGTTATGATACACGTGGTAGGTTTGTGTGCATGAATGTTATGGTTTCCAAGAATCATTAAGTGCCAACTATCAACCAACTGCTAGTAACCTTAAAATTTTATGCCTCGGATGGTAGTTACATAGCTGTGAGCTATGGCTTACGTAAGAGTACATTATGCCAGACAAAATATTTACATTTTGGTTGAAAAAGGAAGGGGGGGCAGTTTTTGAGTGTCGGAATTGCACTTTTGCACAGCCAATAATGGAATTTGAGTCCAGAACCTCCCGAACAATAAACCGGAACTGCAAACAACTGCGCCACATAACACCGAAATTATTCATGAAAACTTATTTTAAAGAAACAGTATAGTATAAATTTCCTAGGCTCATTGAGGTTGTGCAACACATCTCAATAGAACTGTAGACTGAAACTCCTATATAATTTATTTCTCGCTGGTTGTACTTTCTTTTCTGATCATCTGCCTTGAAAGTTTACAAACTTACGTTTTCTTCTGAATAATTCATTATCTCTACTGGTTAGTTAAATATCATTGCCTGATAGAAAACAAATTTTATGATTTTTCACCCCTTTAATGTTGAATTTCGAAAAATCTTAATTTCACATGTTAAATATTTCTGTATGCATGTAAAGTGAAAATCATGACAATTGCCTGTTCAGTCAAAATAAAATTGATCACCCTTAAAAAACATATCACCCCTGTATAATATTGAGAGTACGAATTTTAAAAATACTTAAAACCTTTCTGCAGGTACGTACTGTACCTAATCATCATTCTTAAGGAAAAATAAATTGAATACCTCAACGTGTTCAACATACAGTATATTAAAGATATATCTAAAACACATTCCAGGTCGTTTCACCTCCTAAGAGATTGAATTTTCGAAACTCTTGAATCACATTTTAAAATACTTTGCTGGTGTCTCCTCTTGGATGTGAAAAACACTACAATAGCTCGCAGGGTTCAATATATATTATGTTGATAATTAATTGAGAACACATGTCATCACTTTTCACCTCCTTAGGTGTGGAATTTCGAAAATTCGTGAAATTACTTATCAATCAGGTATTTGAGTAAGTAAAATTACGTTAACATATATAAAAAATCAATGGGTTCTATATATATTGATTGTGAATCAAAAACACAATTTACCCTTTTTTTACTGTTTTGGGGCCGATTTTGGAAAATACATTTAAATAGTATTTTATATATTTACATAAGCATCAACTTAAAGCAAACAGTACTTCAATTTCTCGATTGGTTCGATAGATACATGGAGGAATAATCGAAAACACATTTCCAGTATTTTCACCTCCGTAATTAAAGAATTTCGAAAGTCTTAGAGTCCTGTATTAGTGGTTTGTATACACATCCAAATGAAGTAAAAATCACTACGCTAGCCAATTATGTTTCAGCTATACAGACAATTGACAAAAAACATATTTTCCATCTTTTTACTTCTTGTGAATAAAATTCAAAAAATCCTGAAACTACTTTTTGGGTATTTACACAAGCATCATTTTAAGGTAAAAATCAACTCTTTATCCCTAATGATTCAATAGACATTGATAATTAATCAAAAACATGTTTAAGGTCTTTTCGCCCCCTTAAATGTTGAATTTCAAAGAATCCTAAAATTGGCTAATGTGCATTTTAAGTGTGTCCCATTGACATAAAAATCACAATGATAGGCTGTTGGGTTCAAGTACAATCGACATTTCTTTGAATATATATTTCACCCCTTTTCACCCCCTTAGAAGTTGAATTTCGAAAAATCCCTTCTTAGTGCTTGCCTATGACCTAACGGGAACCTACATAAAAAATGCCACGATTCTAAGTCCAGTGGTTTGGGCTGCAGCTTGATATGTCAGTCAACGTTCCCTTTTATACATAGAGATTTCCAGTATATTTCCAGCATGACATCATGCCATATGGGGCCATTCTGTAGTTCCATCATCCTTGCTGTTTCACAGACTGTGCACGTTATCCACTATAGAACATACATACCGTAATTTAAACAGCTCTTCTATTCCCAAAAATTGCGGAACTCGAATGAAAAAAGATTTAAATAAAATGTAATTTAACTTGGTGATTTTATTGTTTTCATTTAGGGCCTACTGAAGACAACCACAAAAAATTCTAGTGTTGAAACATTAATTCCAGTATTTCCATTATATAAAAATATTTCCAGTACAATTCCAGTATTTCCAGTACCAGTAGACAACCTTATTAACTGCATTAGTAAATTATATATCATTACGGTAGGAGAACCATAAATCAACTCACCAAACGTACTCAGGCCGGTGACGACAGTAACTGATTTCTTCTTCCCTCTGGGCGCACGGAACACACACACTTGCTTGGGGATATCTTCTTTCTTTTTCGCCTTCATCATCCCTTTACCACCACGCTTTTGTCGCTTCTTCTCTTCCTCACCAGCTCCATCACCATCATCTTTTTCACCTAACAGACATTAAACTTTACTGATTATTGCAACCTGGTAAATACAAAATGTACCATATCCATATGTGATGTACAAACATGCAAAAATTCGGAGCATAAATCTGTTTGTATGAGTTAAGAGAAATATAAACATTTTATCAACGTAACTTATTCAGTGTGCCAATTAAGCAGGTGCACATCCGTAGACTACGTGGTACATCACACAGTTAAGTAACATGATACTTCTACAACTGTGATCACTAAGTGGTAGAAAAATACATCCACGACATAATAATTTCACATGCAATTGGGCAACCGCCCAGTGGCAAGCTATGAACTCTTCCTCAATCACCTACCAAACCCTTCCTAAACTTTCCAACCCCCCTTACCTTCACTAAATCAACCCACTAAGAATATGTAAAGATAATAATGATATTTTATTGCTCTTGCTTAATTGCTGGCTTTGAAACATAGGCCTACTATATTTTTAATTTTCTTTGCAAATTTCATTGTACTAGAATAACATAGGCCTATGGGGTAGTTCCCAACACATCAATGTTGGGCCTTACATTACCTGCATGTAACTTATCAAAGGAAGAGGACCTCACAAAACAAAATTTTTGGTAATAAGGTTATAGCTAACCTGGAGTAGCCAGAGAAGTCTCCCCAGGCCACAACCGTGGAAAAAGAGGGTGGGAAAAGGGGAGAGGACATGAGGTACCATGGAACATTCAATATCCATTACGTTTAGTAAGTTAGTAAAACACCAATGTTACGTCCCATTTACACAGTTCAAATAGCAAATAACATGTGCTTTCAACAAAGTTATTAACAAAAGCAGTAAAAATTCTTGAAAATTGTTGGTAACATAACATTTTCAACATTGTTGCCAACATTCTCTTAATTAATTTGTTAAAACATAGAAAGAAATTTCATTAACATTTGTTCACAACAATTTGTGGAAAACATTTGCTATCAACAAAAAAAAGTTACGAATTTCAGAAACATGTTAATACCTTTGACAACAACACTGATAATAACATTATTTTCCAGATTCATTACAGGGCACTCTAGACCAAAGGATTTTGAAAAAAGCTACAAACAATGTTATTGTCATTGTTATTTGCATTTTTGCCACAAACATTGTTTTTATAGTCCAGTCATCATTCTTATTGCTTTTTTTTAGTAACGCTGGTGTTTTCTGCAACATTGATAGCACTTTTGCTATTAACATTGCTAAAAATAGTGTACCGTAGCTTGTAATTTTTTTGTTATATTTACGTAACAAATTTTCTGCAGGTAATTAACACTGTTGCTGATATTTTTTTCAGTGTAAACTGGCCTTAAGTAACACAAAAATTGAAATAAAAAAATATTACTGAGCAAAACTGTGGTCCTATAATTACTGACTAATAAAATCCCATATTTTTCAATTCTGAACGTCAATGCTAATCGAAGGGGACAATTCAGTGGATGGTTCAAAATTGTGGGGCCTACATAACATGCAGTGTCAATTCAAACATTACAAATTTTGGTACAAGATTTTGCAAGCTCTCCGCTAACTGTATATTGGCCTATGAAAGTTGCATGTTTATAAAACTAATACAATTTTTAACAACGTTAAGTAGTTGTAGTCATTACTGTCAACTGCAGTTTATTTCATACAATTATGGTTATCATACACAAAAATTTGGCAGTGTTAACCCATCAACTGACTATGTGCCAAATTTTGGATATCCGTAAAACATGCTAAATGTTTTTAAGATTTGAAACAGCCTTATATGAAGTATTTTAGTCCTATAAAGTCAATATTTACAACAATATGATGCAAGATAAAAATACTTTTTGTACGACTATTTTAAAGCATAAAGATATAAGCATAAAAATATTGAAACCTAAACAATAGACACAGTATGTTGATTCATAACACTGTTCAACTGTCATTGATAATCACAACTGTTGTGGGTGTTTCTGTTGATCTGCATGCAGATAACAGAACTATTTTTCAAGACAACTTCATATAGGCTACTTTAAGCAGGTCATCCTCTCGTGTCACCCTGTAGTCCCCACAATACCACTGACTGATGGTCAAATTTATATGCCACTGTGAAAGGAATAAAATTGTATGAGTTAAACAGCCAGATCTGTAAATAGCCTACAGTTATTTTAGCACATGACATTGCTTTGAAGGTGCGACTCAAAGGATTTGGCTCTGATACACACACTGCTTCGGCCAACCCAGAAAGAAAAAAAAGAAAATTAAAAAAAGTGTGCCTCAAGTAAACCCCCATGTCATTGCAGTGCCAAACACACTCCACACAGAAGAAACCCTGTTAAAACAATTCCCACCTAATAAGTGTTTAACTGAATTAAGGATTCTAGCATATAGAGATCAGCAAGATGCTATTGGTATATGTATGTCGCCGAGGTTGGTAGCGACGGAGGACTGTTGTAGAGTGGATATAGTACGGGAGTGGACAAAAGCCCGTGTGTATGGAAGGTTGGCTGAATAAAGCTGTGTTGAGTAAAAGTTAAATATGCAGTTTACTTACACATCAACTGGCGACGAGGATGAAGATACGTGGTTACATTGGTATTGTATGGGGATTAACGTATATTACTACGCATTTGACTTCAAGAATACCTGTGATGGCATTACATGGTCCAACTATAACGGTGTATGTGCAAGATGCAGAGTCGTTTGACAACTATATAGAGGCTAAAGTTGTATTTTTCCGTGGCAGACATGAATGAATGTAACAAGGTTGCGGTGTTGTGTATCACACTGCCGTCCAAATTGTATGCGGTATTGAAAGCACAATTAAGTACAAAAAATATTGCTGATGTGTCATTTGACGACTGTTGTATTGACTGTCTACTAAAAGTGCTAACTCAGAAGAGTATCGTTATCACTGAACGATTTAAGTTTTGGCAACGTCGATAACAAGTTAATGAAATGACAGCAGAGTACGTCGTGGCTATAAAACAACACTCTGTTACCTGAAAGTTTGGTACCTTTCTAGATGAAGCATTACGTGACAGGTTAGTTTTTGATAAGTATCTGAATGGTCTAAAGAATATTGTCCGAGAGAAAAGAATTGAAATTTTCTGATGCGGTCAAAGTGGTTCTGGACATGGATGCAGTGGCCAAGTCAGCTGCCCTTATGAATAGTGCCGAGTGCCCAGACGTGAATATGGTTGTGGACGGCTTGACCCTTAATTCCAGTCAGGGGGCACTTCAGGATGTTCACCTTGTCACCAAGAAGGGATATCGACAGTCAACAGAACTACCGCCAGCTGCGGTGTTCCGACAAGTCGCCCCACAATAATTCCTGCACCAGAGACCAAGCCAGGTTCGTTGGGGACTGGCTGTGGGGTTTGGCACCAGTTCAACTTCTGCCCAGCTTGCAAGTGGGTGTGTTACAACTGTGACCTTACGGGTCACATAGCCAAGATGTGCCACAAACCTAAGGTAAAATCGTCTGTTTTTAGTTTATAGTGCAGTTATAATACTGGAATAGCATCGGAACCAGCGATGGTGCAATTAGAAGTACATGGTGTGAAGATGTGTTTTCTGGTAGATACTGGAAGTGCAGTTACCCTGTGTGATTGGGACAATTATGTGAACAAATTGGGACCAAGAGCTTTAACTCAATTTCCTGGTGTATTAAAAGCAACTAATGGACTAGATGTATCTGTTAGTGGGGTACTGTCAGTGACTGTACAGAATTAAATGTCAGGAGGTCATAACCAGTTGTCATTGTTAGTTACTAAAGGATTATCTACTTCAGCCTTGTTGGGCCGAGATAGGCTTTCTGTTATGTGGCCTGGGTGGCAAGATAAGATGTGCTAAAAATCTGAATTGATGTCTATCAGTTATGATACGGGCAATAGTAGATTTGAAGTGCTGTCAGAGTTAAACGCCCAATACCCTAATTGGTTTTCCTTTACAAGTAATGATAAACCTATTATAGAGTACACTGCTAACATTAATTTAAAGGACAAGGTCACACCTGTTTTTCATCGGTTTAATGATGTGCCATATGCTATGACACAAAATGTGAAAAATTGGCTACATAAAATGTTACAGCTGGGTATTGTGTCACGTGTTACTAATAGTCAATGGGCTAGCCCGACAGTGATTATACCTCAAATGTCAGGCCAAATACGCATCTGTGATTTAAAGGTTACTGTTAATCCACACATTCGAGTAGATCAACATCCTTTGCCAAAAATGGATGACATTTTTTATAAGTTTGTTGGATGTTGGGTGTTTTGTCGACTTACCTCACACAGGCATATTTGCAGTTGGAAGTAGAAGAATAGAGTAGGGATTTTTAACTGTAAACACTATTAGCGGTTTGTATACGTTCAACAGATAAGTGTTTGGTCTGGCTTCTGCTCCTGCCATTTTTCAATCTGTCATTGAGGCAATTTTATTGGGGTTAGAAAATGTAGCGGTTTACCTTGATGATATTTTAATACAAGGGAAAAATAAAGAGGATTGCAGCAAAACCTTACACCAGGTGTTATTTTAGTTAAATGTGCATAATGTGAAGGTTAACAGTAACACCAATAAATCAGAATTTTATGTGTAATTTTTGGAATATTTAGGGTACCAGTTTTCAGGCAATTGTTAAATCACCAACAAAAGCCAAAATTGAGAAAATTATGTCATCTAAGGACCCAGTTGAAACAGTGCCTGTCACATTTAAGTTACTATGTATATACATTTCATTCCTATGTGTCTCGATTTTTAGAGCCTCTTCACCGGTTGTTACGCAAGGACTCTGAGTGGGTATGGTCTGCAGAGTGTGAACTGGCATTCAAGAAAAGTAAAACTTGTATCTCTGAAAAAGCCGTGTTAGTAGTTTTTAACCCCAGCAAGGAAATCTTGCTGCATGTTGATAGCTCAGCTTATGGATTGGAGCTGTCCTCAGTCATGTCACTAATGGGGTGAGTTTCCCAACGCCTTTTAATCAGCCACGCTTTCTGCTGTAGAAAGAAATTACAGTCAGTCAGATAACAAGGTCTTGGTAGTGGTTTTTGGTGTAAACATTTTTATAAATATTTATATGAGCATTTGTTTACCGTCATTAGTGAACATCAACCCCTGAAAACCTTGTTTTCGGAAGCCCACGGCTGCCACATATGGTGTCTGCTCGTTTGTTACGCTGGGTTTGCATATTGTCAGACTATAATTACTCCATAATTTATTAAAAAGGTCAGAATATTCCACAGGTGAATGCAATGTCACGTCTTCCCTGTACAAACCATATGAATGTGCCAGAATGTAATTCTTTGTACCTTCAAACCCCATTTATTTCAGTATGAAGTGGGGGGAAGCAGACAAAACAATATCCGGTTTTGAGTGCAGTGTATGATTACTGTTTAAGAGGTTGGCATTATCAGTGTCCAGAAAAGGTTCAGAGAGTTTACTTCACCAATTGTAATAAGTTATCTATCAGAGAGTGATGGCACATTCTTATGTATGGTGGCCGGGTATAGACGAGGACATTTGGCGGAAGAGTTCATATTGCTCTATCTGTCAACAAACTCAGAATGCTAATAATCGGAAATCTCGAAGAAAGTGGCCTGCTACACAAGGACCTTGTGAGAGGATACATTTTAACTTGTTTCACTTAAACCCTGGGACCTACTTTATTCTCTGTAATGCTTATTCTACGTGGATAGTATGCTTTGTTTTGCAAGTAGATTCCAGTGCTCAGTTGGTTATAAAATGTCTGATAGAAGTATTTTTTTGCTTTGCATTTCCACGTACTAACGCCTGTGACAATCATCCACCTTTCTGTGCCCAGGAATTGGCCCAGTTTTGTAAGTATCGGGCTATTAAATCAATGTTTCTCCACCATATAACCTACGATCCAATGGGCTGGCAGAAAGGTCCATTCAGACTTTCAAAAAAATTTTAATGAGATTCTCAGCTATCACTTTATAATGATTGGGTGACTGACGTCTTTCACATTGTTTCACTACCTCTTTGGTAACTGGACTTTCATCTATGACCTCCCTTTTTTAATTGGTTCCTAGACACCCCTTAACTGTATTGCTACCAGTCAGACCGCAACCTTCTGTAGCATACCAAGTGAATCAAAAAGTATGGGTGAACTTGAACAAGACAAAAGGTCATATGCAGTGGGTGACAGGTCTCGTCATGGAGTAACGTGGTGTATATAGTGAAACTAGGGGAAGGTAGTTTTCGTAAAGTTCATGCCAGCCAGTTGCGCCGGAATACTTGTACGGATTAGAGTTCGTAGGCTTTCGCGGCCGTTGTCTGTAGCTTCTAGGCTTCTGGGTTGTAGCCACGTCACTGTACGACAGTGACGCGGCTACAACCCAGAAGCTACTTATACGGATGTTCATTTCGATCACTCTTTTGCCTTGCTGTGCCCCCTCTTGAGGTGTCCTTCCCTCGATGAAGGTAAGGTGGTAGAGGATTTACATGGTTTTCCTGTAGATGAGGAGGTGGCAGAGGATTTTCACGGATCCCCTGAAGTTGAGTCAGATTCTGAAGATGAGTAGGGTACTCATGAAGTTTTTCACCATAGTCATTCCATAAATTCCCAGAATGTTTTATACCCTCTTCGTAGTTTGTTGTTTAAAAAGTGTGGTATGTTTAAGTGTACAATGAACTGCTCTTTATGTACAGTTTTTCCATGAAGTGGTACAGATTGTTATGTATGGAAGTCATGTTTAAGTGTACCTTAAGTTGTTACCTTATGTACAGTTTCTCCTTGAAGAGGGAGGTTGGTATGTGTATGTCACAGAGATTGGTAGCTACGGAGGACTGTTATAGAGTGAATATAGTACTAGAGTAGACAAAAGGCAGTGTGTATGGAAGATTGGCTGAATAAAGCTGTGTTGAGTAAAATGTAAATATGCAGTTTACTTACACATCAAAAGTATTTCTCATAATTAACTATTTCTGATTTACACAATGTAAACTGACTTATGTCGACATAAAACACATTACCGTATTACTTTGTAAGTACAATACTTTTCCCTAAACCTCAACTTCAGAATTACTGACAAGGGAAGAAATTGCAGAATTGAGATGGTGAGCAGCTTGAAGCGGGCGAAAACCCTGCCTCTTGGGAATGATCTGACTGATACTAGTAAAATTTACCCTACACAGTACAGACTAGAGTCAAACAATGCAAAGGGAGACCGGTAATATTTAAAAAAATCTAGTAACTAAATTATTAAAATAAGTAACAGTTTTGGCACTACAGCATATAGATTGTCTGAATCAGACTTTACTTACCCAATTTCAGTACTTTCTCGAACTCTGAAGGCAAATTCTTTTCCAGCCACTGCTTACATTTTTCATACTCTGGATAGTATTCACAATACTGAAAAATATATACCAAAATATTTTCAATCATTATCATATCTCAGGATATATTAGGAAAAAATAGCACATTCATGTACAATTCTAATTAATAGCAAATAACGACGTTTGTTTGCAGCATGATGTTATACAAAAGGTTTTGTTCATTTGTTGAATACCGTACCTCTATTGGCATTGTACAGTTGCCACAATACTGTACAGTGATTGGATATGACACTCCTGACAGAGGACCCACGGGAAGGGGTGGCTTTTCACCCCCTGTTTTATCAGTCATCCTGCAGGGACAAAATTCATAGGTTATGTACTAACTGCAAATATACATTTACACTTAAAAACCAAAATTTGCATTGTTAATTACATTTATAGAAAATAATACCCCATTTTGTGGGAAAAAATTATAAAATGAAGCGACACTAACCTATATTTTGAATATTTTTTGTCTAAAACTCCACTACAGTAAGAACTGCTGCTCTTTATTTCCGACTTTCTTATGTTTCTTGACACGCAAGGGTGACCACATGATACACATAAAATTAAAGAAACAAATTTCCTAAATATAGATTAATCTTACTGAATATTTAAAAATATTATGTGATTACATTAATTTTGTGATATCCAATCAATTCATTGCTTTTAGTTTAACCGGTTAAATTTATAAGTAATGTCACAATGCACAACGTTGTTGGCAACTCGATTTGAAAATGGCAGATACACGTGGTTTGTGGAATGCAGCTTGTGTGTTTGTGTACGTAATTTGAACATTTGTAATACCAATGTGCTTTGAACAATGAGCAAGATATATCAGAGGAACCGCGTACTAGGTTACGTAAGCAATCACGTGCCACTTGTGGTACGTTACATCCGGGCTAGAAAGGAGAATCTGGTGGTGACGTGCGTGGGGCGCGCCTTCCACACATGGGGATGCACACACTTCTCACTGCTGAGCGTGAGCGGCCAGCACCCCGAGGATGTGAGCTGTCTGGCGGCGGACCCGTTCCACGTGTACACGGCGTCTGGCACGGTGGTGCGAGCTTGGCGCCGCGGCACGGAGCTGAAACATGAGTACCCGGGACACGACCGACCCGTGCACCTCATGATGCCCTTCGGAGCGCACCTGGTCACCGTGGACGAGGGTAGCTCGCTTCGCGTGTGGGACATCAAAGCGGAACAGTTGCACGCCGAGCTGTCGTTCAGCAATGATGTGTTTCAAGTGACTGCCATTGTGCACCCTAGCACGTACACTAACAAGGTACTGCTGGGAAGCCGCCAGGGAAACGTGGAGCTGTGGAACTTGAGGACTTGCAAGCGGGTGCACACCTTCTCTGGGTGGGGATCCCCTGTTACTGTGCTGGAACAGGCACCTGCCGTAGACGTGGTCGCCGTAGGCCTGGAAAATGGCAGGATTGTACTCCACAACTTGCGCTTTGACGAAACTGTTCTGGAATTGACGCAGGACTGGGGGGCTGTCACCGGCATCTCCTTCCGTACAGACGGTCATCCCGTCATGGTGTCTGGGAGCCCGTCCGGTGCAATAGTACTGTGGGATCTGGAGGGAAGAAAAGTGCTGAGTCAAATGGAGACGGCACATTCCGGTTCCGTCACAGGTATCTCTTGTCTTCCAGATGAACCTCTCATGGTAACTTCCTCACCAGATAACACTCTCAAGATGTGGATATTTGATCTACCAGATGGTGGTGCCAGACTCTTAAAGTTACGTGAAGGCCATGCGTTGCCCCCTACTTTCATCCGTTTCCATGGAAGTAATGGTCACAACATCCTCAGTTCTGGAGGAGATGCCACTTTGAGGATTTTCTCTACGATCACAGAAACTTTTAACAAGTCTTTGGGAAAGGCATCTTACAACCGGAAAATAGCCAAGAAAAAAGGAAGGGCTGCTGCAAGTTCATTACAAATGCCACCCATAGTTGCTTTCACGTCTGAAACAACTAGGGAAAAGGAGTGGGATAACATTGCGGCTATTCACCAGGGAATCCCAACAGTTTCAACGTGGTCGTACCACAAGATCAAGATGGGTGACTTGAAGCTGCTGCCTAACAGGTTCAACACTTTCATTATACTCTTTGATAATATTCTTTTTCCATGTTAGTTTTAATTTACTCTCAAAAAAAATATATACTTGGGGTTATTTTTTATGTTTCTTAGAGTTCCTAGTCTTTATTGTAGTCAGTTTGTAAATGGGACAATTATATTATGATTTATTGAACATATGTAACAGATGTCTATGAATTGCTTGTGCAGGTTCGAGGATGCAGTGTGGAGGAGCGAATCCAAGGTGTCGGCTACATGTGTGTGCCTCTCTCATTGTGGTAACTTTGTCATTATTGGCTACAGCACTGGCCATGCAGATAGGTTCAACATTCAGTCTGGTCTGCACAGAGGCACTTACGGTAACCCCCAAGCTCACAAAGGACCAATCAGAGGAGTAGCCTCAGACAGCCTCAACCAGGTTGCCATTACTGGCGGCAGCGACTGCTTTGTCAAGTTCTTCCGCTTTGATCCTTCAGGTAACATCTGCTGTGCATTGCAAGATGGTGGAGAACTATTTAATGTGTCAAATAGGTTGGGTAACCTAGATATTAGGCATATTTTCACGGTTGAATTGGTTACCAGTATTCACGTGAAAATGCATCTTCTGTAAACAGTTTATGTCTGTAACTGGGTTGAGGGGGGGGGGGAGGAGTTCGAATTTGTGCAATCACTTTTTCACATTAGACATTAAATGTTTGACAATGATTGGTACATTATAACGTAGAGAACATAGGCTAGTTATTCTGTAAACTGAGTTTCATATAACTGAAGTTATTTGTGGTCTGTTGGAAGACCTAGTGAAAGCTGTTGATGAGGGAAAGCAAGTGGATGCCTGTTTCATTGACTTTGAAAAGGCCTTTGACAAGGTGCCTCATGGGAAACTTGACAGTTTTAACACATTCTAGCATCAATAGTAGGTATATAAAGTTATTTTTAGTAAAATGTTACACATAAAGGTTTGATGGATGCAATAACCTATACTAAATTCATATTAGACAGTTATTGACTGGTATTCTACTGGTACAAAATGGTTACAAGTTACAACACCTACTTAAAGCACATTCTAGCATCAAAAGAAGACAGTCGTCAATTTATTTTGGGTGTTAAATTCATGTTATGCGCATGTAGCATACAACACCCTTGGAAGAGTAGGTTTAACTCTTTTGCTGCGGAATAAAAAAATTTTAATTGTGGCAAGATAATGTAAAAAAAATTATAAAAAATCTTTTTTTTTGTAAATAGTTTATTTTTGATTATTTTTAAGCAAGAAAACAATGTATCTATGGTTTACAGAGTCATTTAATTCGATGTTCGACTAAAGTCGCATGTCACAGTTTAGAAATATTTTGTATATTCGACTATAGTCGAATGTCACAGCGAAGGAGTTAAAAACATTCTAGCGCTAATAGACCCAGAAAATATAACTAGCATATTTCATTCGCATTGAACGCATGTTGCACCTATGTTACATGAATTCAGTACCCATGCAACAACCTAGTTAAACACATTCTAACACCAATAGAAGCAGCACAAAATAAGTACCATATTAAATTCACATTGTACACGTGTTGTCCGGCCCTAACTAATGCATAACAGATGATTACAAACCCCTACAATACCAGACACACGTAATGTGAAACGTTTTCACAAATTATAACAGAAATGTTTGTGAGAAAATATTTGTACTAGCTCAATTCGTCTACGAATACAAATCCTTTGCATGATCAGTAATTGATGCATTAGTTCCCTTTTGTTGCAGTATCTGCATCGAAACATTAGTCCAGCTAGGTGCACTGCAACGACTATACTGAGAAACATTATTCTATCCAATGTCTCTCCACCAGACTTGGGATTAACGATTAAAAGAATTAATGACTTAAATTTGTTGTTAAAACTTCGGGTAACTTTTTAACTAAATCGTTACTTTCGAAAGTAGCCCATTTTAAACTTTTAATCGTTAAATTTATTGGCTAGCGATTAAAAGTAACGTGTTATTTTCTGCAAACCGATGACTGTACAAGAAAATAATTGGATGACTTCAGAGTCAAATTCTGACACACAATATTAACCTAGAAAATAGAATTTTCGGTTTATACACCGAACACTACACAAGTGACACCTAGCACTATCAACACGAAGCAAGCTGAGTCAAACGAACGTGATACAGTAGGTGGCACCACAGTCGTGTTTGTTTCGACCAGCAGATCTATAATATAGCAAACAATTTTTTTTCCCGAAAATGAAGGAACATAAGAAGAACGTGATTTATTTCTTGGTAATGTGGTCATGTGTGTAACTTTTTTTTTCCATACAAATATTATGGGAAACAATAAATTTTAACTTTGATCAGTTAATTTTCTTTTAACTTTAACTTTTATCAGTTAATATTTTAAAAGTTAACTTTAAACTTAAAACTGTTAACTTTTAAAGCATTAACTTCAACTTTAATCAGTTAGATTTTTTGGTTAACTTTCCCAAGTCTGCTCTCCACACACGTCTGCATTAAGTGTTTGCTCCTGTGTGTGAATCAGTGAAATTCAGCTAATACCTATTATTCATGAGAGCTCCAAATTCAAAAACATCCACAAAACACCCTCTATGTAGACCACTAGCTTGCCCCTAAGTACTCACACTTGCAACATCCATTTATATTTTCCCTCAGTACACAACTATCGCGGTGAAAACACTTGTTAGCTGCATAACGGATGCCTTAATATTGAATCTGCTGGCCTAAAGAACAATTGCATAATGTATTAGTTCCACTTTCAATATAATGCTAGGAATGCTAGTAACACTTAAACAGACATCGTGACAAGCACAAGCATCACCACTCTCTGACTTAAAATTTCTACAAAAATAGCAAATTTTTAATTTAAGTAACATCAATTTTCGTTACATACGACTACTTTGAACCACTTTAGAAGTATTTTTTTATGAATAAACTCTATTTGTAAAACCAATAGATTGGTCGATATACAATGAGTAGCAATTGTTAATATTTGCCGAGTATACTTTACCTATACAGTATAAGTCTGAATGCTCTGTAGCACACTTTTTACAAAATCTTCCCCTGAATATTGAATCTGATTTTTCACTAAACTGAATGCAGAACTTTTCCTTTTCATCAGCTCTTTTGATAAAAGGAGTCACTGGAAACACATTTTCGGTAAGATAAGTGTTTGCATGTATTTGAGTTTCACAGTAAATAATTGTTCAAATGGTACAATTTTTCCAGGGAAGGAAAAAAAACTATTACCAGTAGACACAGTGTTTGACTTTATTCCTAATGTATGTCATTTAAGAGGGGGAAAAATTGTGAAAATGGCAAAGAGAGTATTTTTAAAATTTTTGCACTCCGCTACTTTAAAGTAGAGCCGAGGAGAAAAGTACATCCTGGCATTTGTTAGTTCAATCGTTTGTGTTTCGACTATTGTATTGGATAACATTGAACATTACCTGGAAACACATGGACTCTAAGACCAACTTTTGCTCGCTCGCCACTTTCCTCTTCACCTCTAAGCGCTAGGTGCTCAGCTGGCATCTGTCTTCCCTTTCAGGACTTCTCTTTAACTAATGGCATTCCTCTGATATCTGAACATATAATGACAAAATGATTTTGTAACAAATACCATTAAAGTATTCTGAATTGAAGAAGCAATGTAGGCCTAGTGTACTCGAAAATAGTAAAATCACAATTATCTTTTACTTCTGTGAAATAGTGGTGTTTTATGTCTGTATGTTTTAGGACTGTTGATTTTCAGTAAAATTGTGGACACATTCCATTGCAGCTCTATGTCACCTCAGAAAACCAGATGAGATAAAAAAACAAACAAGGTAAATTAGCCAAGACTAAGGGAGAACTCTCGGGATGTATGTCAAGAACATTTCTTGTCAAAAAAAATCGAAGAAGCAGACTGACTATATAAAGATTTCTATATATGTACTGGACAAATTTTCCAATCTTCCTTGTCTAGAAAAGTGTACGAATAAAATCGCTTATGTGGTTTTTTTTAATGTTGATTATAAAAATAGGCAGAGGAAATAACCTGTAATTTGATAGCTGATAATCGAATATTCCTCAATTCAATAGTCAGTGGTCCTCAATTCAATAATACTATACGTACAAGTGTGCAAAAAAATTTGCGGTATTGTTTATGCTCCAATAATTGGAACATGCCACAGTTGCAGTGCAAAAATTTGTGGCAGGAAATTATTTAAAACACAAATTCGTCAACCCAGGATACTCCAAAAAGGTAAAAATTCAAGTCTACAAAATTTGAGAGGTTACTTTACTCCATTTTCTCTTGATCAGACAGTAATTAGATGCACGAATTACTCAACCCTGCTAACATTACCACAGTTTTATTAACACAGTTTTAATAACCGTAACTACTGTGTTTTCACTCTATGTACGCTGTTCTATGTTATTAATGTGCTGAACAGTCAGATAATCGCAGAATTTCTGTCTTAGAAAACATTTTCTTTTGTTTATATAATCACAGGTATTCACCATATTTGCACTCAATTATAAATCCGTCCCTGAAACAGAAAGGCCAAAACTTCTCCTGGTGCAACTCGCAACTGGAACCCAAAAATCGTAATATCCTTAACCATAGTTCCTGTAATTGGGACATTTGGCACCTGGCAGGTGTACACCGGGAGCAGTCAGTGCAGTATTTGGAATATGCTGTAAGAAAAACTTAAACTTGTAATTCATATAAATAAACACAGCTATGAAAATAAGTAATAAATCATTTTTACGTAAATTGTACCATTTTTGGAACATAGTATTTTTAATACAAATTTCACAAACACAATTTTTTCATTATCCATTAGAGAGTACTTTGATTACATTCATATTCCTCTAATCGATACACCCTTTAAATGTTTCAAAACTTGTTTTTTCTTGTCTGAAATATAATATCCATGATGTTGCGAGTCACGGGAATCAATGAACCATCGTTCTATATCAGGAAGTCTGTTACCATGATAACTTTGCATACGTGTGCTTTAACAGGAGCCATTTCTGATGCTGGATGACTATTAATATACTACTTATTTCAACAAGATGAGACATCACCTCATTATCATTGCGAGATGCTACTGCAGACGACCTTATATTTCACATTGGACCACTAATATAACCTGACCTAATTATTTTTAATTTATTATGTATTCAAGTTATGCCCATGAGGGCAGGGAAAGTAAAAAAGTCTTGTACAGTAATTTTTATGAGTTTCTTACTGATTGACACATACGTCAGTGCTAGTGGACTACTGGTACATTTAGCAAGATCAGTTTGCAACCCTTAATTGTCCAAAATAAGGTTTTATTTAGTGTTTCACATCACACAGTCTGTGCACCTGTGTCCGTTACACAATCCATATGAAAATTACATATCATGTAAAATTATGGCAACACCCCATTCGTACATTTAAAAAGAAAAAAGTGCATAATTTTGTTAGGTTTTTCTTTGTGGATCGGAAACTGTGCCGTACATTGCAAATAAAAATTAAAGTTTTCACACTAGAGTTAAAACTATTTGATACTTAGTGATATGTGTTGGTATCTACAGAATCCGAACTTTTTTTAACAAAAAACACATTAATTTTCCTTTCTCGAATTTGGTGTCATATACAGCAAAACTCAAGATGGCTTTCTGTTAAACTTGTACAGTAGATTACATTTTGTGGAATAACACACAACATTTGGATATTTGCATTTTAAAGGTTTCAGTGGGATTTCTACGTATCCCTTTTCATGTGATGGGTTTTCTTCCAAACCCACTTATTTTTTCTCTCTCTTTCTCGCTTTCATTCCACATAGCCATTTAAGAATGCTCCTAAGTCCTGTGTTTTGCACGTAAGATACACATTGACGCCGTGTCCGGTGAGAGTGAGGTAGGAACGGAGCTGCGTTGGAATGCTCTGGGCGCTACCCGGTTAAGCGTGTAGCCGGGAACACGAGGCTCGATGGGTCGTGGTCTGTTCGTGCCGGCGTGCCCCTCTCTCACCTGGCGAGTCGAAACAGCTGCGTATTGGTTAAAGCAGGGAGGACCTGAAAAAAACTACACCCTTACATGGACTCTTATGGGGCGGTCCACACCCCATACCCTAGGGCCTTAAGCGAGCCAGTTCCAAATAGCAAAACAAAGTAGAACACTGGGCCGGATAATTGCACACGCGCATTACGTTTCTTGCTAGACGAATCAGAGTCCCGAAGCACACCATGTCTCTCTCGTTCCTTCCGTCGCGGCCGCTGCTTCCACACTGCCTTCTTCATGCACTGGTAGACGGAGAGGGTGGCAAAGCCATGTGTCCTGCACTGGCAGATGGCCGGGATGGCAGGTGTCGCATGTCGGTGTCAAGTTCACGCATGCCCTGCCGCCGTCACTGATCCGCCACACACACTCAAGTACCGCACATCTGCTATTACCAAACAGCGCACACCTGCCACTGACACACTCTGCGAACACCTACCGCGACCAGGTGCAACTCCACCTGGCCTGTGGTCTGGTTCGACGACAACATAATACAGCGTAGCGTTCATGTGTATTTTGTTGTTTTCCTTGATTTCTCGATGGTGCCTGTTCAACGTTACCTACGTGTTTTTAACTCACGATACCATAGTGAATCATTTGTTTCTGGTACTTTATCGCTGTAGCTTCATTTGTGATTTTAAAGAAAATGATGAGTCCTGGACTGTTGCGACAAGTGGACATTTTTTGTTATACAGGTAACATTACTCCATAAAACTATCTTCAGATGTTTATTTATTTATTTTAACACACAGTGCTTTCTTTTACATCTCACAAGATGAGTCACAATTTTAAGATACTCCCCATGTTACTTGTGGCCAAATTTGTGATACATTAATTGTAGCGTTGTGTTGCTGGCAATGAGTTTGGGTCTCTTTTTGCCAGCTCTGCAATGTGCCCTTCATGGTGGCGATTTCAAGAATAAAATAATGCTTCTGCTAGATTAAACAAGGGTTTCTATAAATCTACCTACAGTAATTAATAATTTGTAAGAAAATATGTTTCTGCGAAATGCCTGACGTGTCTCATGTCCACCAGTAGCAGTAAACTTTGTGAACTTTCTGCCTTTTTTAATATCTGTCATTACAATACCACGGCATTGTTCCAATTTGCATGTGGTATTGACAAAATTATCTCTGTCAGATCCTGCTTTCATCTGCGTAATTTAATTATTGGTTAAGTTTTATAGTTTAGCTATTGTGATTTCTCAACTTACAAACTAAAGAAATTACCAAATTGTTATTGGCAAACCACAATTGTTGTACATTTACTGAATATTAATTATTAATTTGAAGATATATTAGCAAATACCTGAGTACTGTATGTATGAATATTATAATAGTTTGGTTCCCTGTGGCGTCTTTCCTGATTTTCACATGTGAGAAATGTGGCAGACTTTGTCATTGGCCTGCAGGTTTTCTTGGGGCACTCCTTTTACACCACCATAGTATTCTGCTGCTGCTCACCTCATGTCACTCTGACAAGTGCTCAAGACCACGTTGTTACATAGACATAACTAAAAGATATGAAATTGCCCTCAGGGCCATTAGCTACATCCCAGAAGTACTCACAGGCTGGTGATTGCAGACAAAAGTGGGACGACACACAAATATTAGATATATTATTCCTTGCTCGATGGAGCTGGTGTAATAGGCTAATCATTGCATTTATATTGTGGCAGGTTTGATTTTAATTTAATGTGACAGTATTGTTGTATATTATATTGACATTGAATAGCATGGGTTACAGTACTCAAAGTTTTGTAAAAAAATAATAATAATATCAGTTCTGTTTCAAATTAACTGTTTCTAAAAATTATTAATTTGAACACATAGAACATTTAAAGAGACAAATACCAAAAAAAAAAAGTCATCTCAGTATAGTGGTTGTAGTTTAAAAGTTTGTTAGAATTATAATTCAACTTTTTTAGACCATACACATTCTGTGACTTTGTTTTAAAGGACACACTAATATTTAATTATTACATTATGTACTGTTATTATTTTTTCCCCATTTTTTTTTCTTTCTTTCCTTCTGTCCTTCCTTCAAAAATATTGTGTGCACAAAAGTTGTTTATCTTCATATGATAGAGAACAAAAAATCTTTTATCAGTGATGGACTAGGCTCATGACCACAGCTTGTTGTCTTATTTCCCAGGGTTGCCAATCAGCAAGTTGAATGTAGAGGAGCCTGTAGACAAGTTCTGCTGCCACCGCGAAAGTGGAATGCTCGCTGTTGCCTTGGAGGACTACTCCATTATTGTGGTAGACATGGACATCCGCAGAATTGTGCGGAAATTCTCCGGCTACTCTGGTGCTGTTACGGACATTGCGTTCAGCCCCGACTCCCGCTGGATGGTGACTTCAAGCACAGACTGCACTGTGCGCACCTGGGACCTGCCTTCTTCTCAAATGGTTGACTGCTTTCGGGTAAGGCCCTCAATACCTTGTTATAGCCCACTTATAATGTTCTGTCTCAGCCATGAAAGGTAGGATTTGACATTTCTGAGGAAAAATGCCATTGTGGTAGTTTCACTGATAAATATTTTTGTCTCTTCTGTTATTATATTGACAATTATTCTTTATTTGTTTGTTATGTCACCTGCAGGTCAATTATGGATCTGTTTTTGGCCCGTCTTAGCTCGAATGTGACGTTGGTAAGACGTCAAACGACAAAATGCGACCACCGATGAATTAAGACGCGTCAAAATTGTGGCGACACAGTCTTGACTAAGGCGCCCAAAATCGGGAGCCTCAGTTAAGTTGTCACATCATTAATATCAGTAAATTTAACATATAGTTATTTATACAATTAATTTCTGAGCATTGGCATAAGTATTTTTATATATAAACTTACTGGAAAACGCTAAGACTACAGAAAAGGATTGCGCCGCATCACATTTGGTAATTGCCACGTGAGAGATTAAAAGTTATTTTACTTGTTTTAACGAAGTAGGCCTACAAAGTATTGCTGCAGTGTACATGCATATATTTTATTTCTTAAGACTACACAATTTCAGAATTTTATACACAACGTTATTTAATCACGCCATATAATTTTGAATTTGTTGGTAAGTTGTTTTGAATGCATAGACCTAATTGCATAATCTCGCTTGTTGCACGAAAAAAAAACGTTTGTTACATATTAGCATACAATTTCTGTTTGCATGTATTAAAAAGTAAATAATAAAACTAATTCTAGAAATAATTATTGACCTTGCTTTTCTGTCAAAAAGTAATTTAGGTTATGGATATGTTTAAAACTTGAAGTTTATAAATAACAATGAGCTTTCGACGATGACAAATGAAGCCTCTTTTTCTTGATTGGCCAGCGAATAAATAATTGTGGTGATAACCGAGCATAGAGTACCAACATGTGTTTTTCAAGCGTATTACTTAAGACGCCTTGTGTAACGCGAAACTGTTATGACGGACAGAAATGTAATCGAAATTTTCTCACATAGTCTTAAGAAACCTGACTTACGAACGACACGTTTCAACTAAGACGTCATGCTTTAAAAGATCCGTAATTGACCTGCTGGTGGTAAATACTACAAAATTTGTCAATGTTCTATGCCTTAGAGAGGTTTCAACAAGATATTTCCAGGTTTTTATGTTATTGTTATACGTAAAGTGTAAAATTTCGTACAACAGAAGTTGTTACGTGCATAAATGCAGTAGTTAGATGTACATAGTTTCATAGTAGTAAAATATATCAAGTGTTCTATGCAGTAGTAATTAAGTTATTGCCAATAATTTTTTGTCGTAACTATTAACTAACAACATATGTATGAATTTCATACAATATTTTTAGGTTGGATATTTGTTTTGTGCCTTCATTGCCTAGTTATTATGAGTGTTTGAGAGCTAAAATCAATGGAGTTGTTCAAGAGTGTATGTATGAAGTGAATTTTATAACTACAGACTAATTTGTCAGGCCGAAATATTAATCAACATGTCAAAATTCACAAAAGAGGTCATGCGAAAAAAAATTATGTGAAATCTTTTGTATTGGACTTCATACTTTCTGTATAGCAATGTTCGCTAATTGCTATTATTGCATAGTGGAAATGAGGTATCCATACAGTATTTTCATTTTATATTTTCACAATAAAATGTGTGTATTTGTATGCATTAGTTCTAAAAAAAACATAAACTGGTATTCATTTTTCAGTTTTAACACCAGCTAATGAAATTACTTTTTTTTTTATTTAATTTTCAGTAATCAAAATTGTTTAAAATGGTTTACATTATTTAAAAATTAACTTACCGACAACGGAAATGGATTCATGTTGTTCCATTTCTTCATCTTCATCTGCCAGCCTAGCCTAGCTTGGTATTGAAATATTCTAGGATATATTTATTAAATTGTTCACTTTTTTGCAATAAATGCTATAAGATTACAATATAAAAAATTCAAACCAAAAGAGCAGAAATATAGTTACTACACAGTGCAGTTTACACTGGACTAAATGAAAAATAGTTGTAGCAAAACACTGGAACACTAGTTTAAAAGAATGACTGAAAACATTAGAATGGAAGAAGTGACTGAAAACAGTCATTGTGAAGGCTTATGGGCTCGGAAATAGGGAGCGAAGCTAAGGATGGAAGGGCAGCTGTTCGGTGTGGAAGAGGCGAAGTGCAGAAATGTCTTCATCAAGCAAGTTTCACCCACCCTTTTACAAAAGCGACTCTTCCCCACCCCCTGTTCTTTACGACCACTGTAAAATTTATTGCAGGAGAGCCTTTCATGAATGGTCCTGTCATTCAAGTTAAAAGGACCCGACCCAGCCCCCTGCTTTTCCAACCTCAGGCAGGCGACACTGAAAATCAATAAACAAATGAATTCAGTCTAATGTTTTTCCATAGTCGTCGGAAGAAACGATAGTGCAATACTATCGACTTAATTGATAGTGAACATTCGATAGTGCCCATCTCTAATGCGTAATAAGGGCAAAATATGGAGGAAATAGGAGCACGTGCTGGTGCATCACACTTTGGTTATTCAGTCAACTTTTCCATGCTCACGTTTCACAGGCGGTGTTCTGGTGCTACAATAATGATTATCTGTATTGAGATAAGGGGGTTGTCAAGATTTGGTTACATATATTATGGGCCAGTTCCCAGCCCCTTATTTCTGAGCTATTGTTTTAGAGTAGTAGGACTCTCACCACTTTGGTGTTGTAACACGAGTCAAAGTTTTGTTTGTGTGATGCAGCATGTGATGCGACTGGTTTGTTAAATATTTCCACTTTACTGGCTATTGCTTGTTTTGTGTCTGCTCTGTGACCATTCATTCTTTATCATAGTGTGTTGTTGGTGAGGCATTAGTATTTGGCATTATAATGTTTGCACTGTAGTTGGTATATGAGGTTTCCTGTTACACAGTTGGTAGCTGTCCAGTATGGGATATGTGTGATTGGTAAGTCTGCTGGTGAAAGAAGTGGAGGGTTGACAGACGGCACAGGAACCACAGAATGGTTTATGGCAGGGGTAGTATCCTCTGGGGGTCATGGTGATGGTGTTGGATGTGGTTGGCTCATGTTCAGGATGGACCAGTTTATTGCAGAGGTTCGGTGAGTGTCTGAAGGTTTACCTGGAAGCCTTAGAGAGCAGGTTTTTTAGTTTGTGGTGCAGAAGCAAGGATTTTGTACCAGAATTTTATAATAATTTTCAGTTTATGTATGTTCTCATGATATGGGATAATCAGAGGTATATCTATATTTGTGTCCTTGGTTTTTGTTTCTGTGTTGGAAATGGCTTGGTGGATTTGGTTATGAACTAGGTTTACATAGTAGCCGCTATGAGTTAAATATAAGGTAACTGTTTGTCATTGATCAGAAAATCTTGAGAATAGATGTCTGATCCTTTCTACGACCGTGCTTTGGACTGTAGCCTGTACATACGAAAGAATTATCACGGCCTGCCTTTAAGCATTCACTCAGGTATTGTATAAAGTTTGTGGTATGGGAGGTGTGGGGTTACTGGTTTGTATCCCGTGCAAGACTTTGTGATGGGAATTACTATGACATCATACGAAGCGAATTGGACTGGATAAAGCTGTTTGTATTTATTGTTTTAAAGATATACAGAGAATATAGTAACACTATCAATTAATATGTAATTAAAAGTTAGTTACTCTTTTCTATAGTACACGCGGGCGAAGCTGCAAAAAAGGGACAGCTAGTTTCCTTATATGTGTAATGTTCAATAATGTACAAAATAAATTTAAACATTTTTTAATTTTTGGGTTTGTCCTTTACATTTCAAATTTATAAGATAAATCCTTATATATATTTTGGCCAAATGAAAACATAAATTCCCCGGATTGTATTTAATTACGTTGGTCGTTCGGGCCCTAAGTGGTCTCTGTGATTAATTGCTTCTCTTGTTTCTACTGGAGGCCCAGGATCAGTTCCAAACTCCTGCAGATAGGAATTATTACAAGGATTTGTCTCTGATGATGTAGCGAACACTCAAGTGTTGTAGGAGTTTCCTCTCAGCAGTATTCCTCCTCCCCCATGTTCACCATTTCATCTCACCTCACCTATTCTACGGGACAGACAAAATAATAGGTTTATCCGTCAAGTAGACCAGTTGGCTATACATACATAGTTAGTGCCAACATCCCCTCATCCATGTTGACCCTACTTGAAGGCAGGTCTGATTTTAATTTTAATTTTTATATGTGGTATGAGTATGATGATACGTATTGCCTGTTAAAAATTTTTCCCACCATTTGTTATTCAAAAAAATTATACAACTGTACATTTCTTTGTAACAAATATGAGAGGAGTGTGCCACATAACCACTTTTTTAAGTTAATTTTCAACAAACATGGTCTGTCTATTCAGATAAAAAATGTAATTATTCTTGTTTCTGCTTTTCTTTTGCCACTGTATATATAGTTATCAATTATCATTGTTACCTGCTGTCATTCTTGAAGTCTGCTATAAACTTTGTTTATAGAAGTGATCACACCCAGTAGGTTCTTATATATAAAAGAATAATACATATGTATCCGTTCCCTTTTGTTTTCTTTTTCTGTCAGTGTGCTGTGTGCAAGAGCCTTTCTCCATAAGCATGTGAGTTATTGTTTAAGCTGATTGTTTCTTTACAAATTTGTTTCAGAGAACAACTGCTGCTGTGGCAGCATCTTGACTGTGATAGGGGCTGTTCTTGTTCATAACACATGCAGAATGTTGTAGTGATCAGAGCACGCGCCTTCCATCGTGGTGACCTGGGTTTGATTCCTGGTGAAAATTGCTCCCTATTTTCATGTGGGAAGCGGACGTTGCCATTGGCCAATAGGTTTTATTAGGGTACAGTACTTATATTTCCTCCACCCTTGTATTTTGTTGCTGCTCCATACTCACCTCGTATCACCTTCACCAGTCCTCCAAGTCCTCACCTAGCACATGAACGGTGTTGTAGCATCTCACGCGTATTCTTTTATACGCAGAACTGCTTCACTTATTCATATTATATTCCTTTACAAAACGAACACACACTTGAAACTGTGCTCCTTAAAAATTCTGCACGCTTGTTACAAGAATGATTTTCGGGCCTCAGAAAATGGTTAAAACAGATTTTTTTAGACTGCTGTAATTTTGAAAATACTATCTGAATTCATAAAATGCAAATTGAGAGGCATGTGTTGGTCTTTACTTCATACTATCCAAAAATAAAATTTTGGGGTCACCACTTAAAAGTCCCAAAGGATAAAAAAGACTAAACGAAAACCTTGTATTCCAGTTAGGGGCAATGTGAATAGAGGCAGTTACACTTCCCTTCAAACGTGGTACTCTGGCTTTTATCGCTGTTCCCATGTGTCAAACATGGAGATTTTAAACCAGTTAAGACTTCTCTTAATAATTGACCAAAATCTCACCACCTGTTGAAATGTCTGCCATACATAAGTTTTACTTTTCATGATTGTGTAAAGAAGTACAACTGAGCTAATATAGTACTCAACTCAGGTATAATAATTCATGTAACATCTGATATCTCCTCTACATGTCAGTCAGGATTAGCAGATAACATCAAATGTAGTTAGTGTGCTCCTATTTGAATGATAGACTTCTCTTTCACAGCTGGCTTGACAAAAAGAGGAGGTTAAAAGAGGTGGAGATGTCGAAGTAATGAAAAACATAAATAGAGGACGTGGGAATACCGTAAGATAATCCTGTGACATTTGAAAATGTCCATCATAATTATCATTTGCGCATTTGGATCCTATAGTATTCTACTTTATAAAATTGTAAAGTGGGAAAATATTTTTTGCTAATGGTTAAGAATATTTTATGTAAGTTAAATTTTGTTTTTATTTACAGTGCAAAGATGTTTTCATTAATTTTTCATGATGAACTTTGTGTTGCAGACAGAGTCACCTTGCACTTCCCTTACTTTCTCTCCAACGGGCAGCATGCTTGCGACAACACACGTCAACAATCTTGGAGTATTCTTGTGGTTCAATCGCACTTTATATTCCCATGTGTCTCTACAGCCCTTGGACCCAGAAGCAGAGTTTGAACTTGTGGAACTGCCTTCCTCATCTGGTAAACATATGTCAGATCAAGCTGACATCCCACCCACAGAAGAGCCA
Source organism: Medauroidea extradentata (assembly GCA_003012365.1). Taxonomy (NCBI): domain Eukaryota; kingdom Metazoa; phylum Arthropoda; class Insecta; order Phasmatodea; family Phasmatidae; genus Medauroidea; species Medauroidea extradentata. The sequence continues at coordinate 21,232 of PNEQ01048493.1, read as the reverse complement.
CAATTCACTTCAAGGGAACAAATTAACAAAATGCTAATAACTCTGTCCAAATTGTCTTCATCACGGTGGCACAACCTCTTGAATCTCGATGTCATTAAGAAACGAAACAAGCCAAAAGAACCTCCAAAGGCACCGAAAACCGCACCTTTCTTTTTGCCTACCCTACCATCACTGGAAATGAGGTTTGACTTGAGTGATGCTGTACAGAAGGTTGGTAATGATGAAAACAGAGCAGCTTTAGAAGTAAATCAGAACCTGACAGTTTTTGGGAAACTTCTGAATCAATCCGCAGAAACAGCTGACTTTGACTGTGTCCTCGAAAAGCTCACAAGCATGGGTCCCTCATCAATAGACCTGGAAATAAGCTTCCTTGCTCCTGATGGAGGGGGTTCAGTTCAGCTGTTGCTGCAGTTCATGAAACTTATTGAACACATATTGGACAGTCGGAAAAATTTTGAGTTGGCGTACTCTTATTTGGGACTGTTCCTTAAAACTCATGGTGAAACTGTTGCCTCTGATCCTAAACTGGTTGCTTTTGCAAATAGCTTATGTGCACATCAGTTGTCAGGTTGGCATGATCTGCAGAACAAACTACTATACAACCTGTGTGTTGTGCAAGCTCTTAAAACTTTGTGAAGTAAAACATCACATGTGTGCATGTTTACCATTCTGTATGTAAATATGTGTTTGTGTTTAAAATTTTTGTAAATAAATGGAAAAAATTAAGTGCTTGATTTATGTTTCTGTTATTAAACTGACACATACATATAATACCTATGTAGTCTGTCTCATATAAGAATTCAACTTTTTAACAATTGTGTTGGCATTTAATTTAAAGCTGTTGCCATGGAATAGGCAGTGTTTTCCTTTGCCACAAAATATTTTTGCACAAACACATTCACCTAGCTCTCAAATTGTGCAGTACAGCAAAATTAAAAATATTTTCCTGTAGAAATTCAATTCCGTAAAAATCTTCAGAATTGTCAAAAAGTGGAATTCTTACGTGAGACAGACCATACCCACACACACACATAATAGTGTTGGCAATATGAACAACACCCCTTTAAAATGGGGGGTCCATGTATCCTCCCCTTGGGAAAATGTGACAATTTAGATTTCAAGGTGCCACGTTGTACTATATTAGCAGTTTTCATATTAAAACTTTGAATGTTCTATGGGTAAGGTATTTAAATTTTTTAATACAAAATTTAAAAATTTTTTAAAGCTAAGGGGGGTGATAAAACCCTAAAATCCCTCCTATCTATGCTCCTGTTTAGTAGTTGATTGCCCTCAAAATAGTTTGTGGAGTGTATTAGATGTTCATAAAGTACAGACAATTAGTGTAAATTATTTTCCATGGAGCTTTTCCATTAAAAGAAATATTTGTAAACAGTACACTCTTATCTTTAGGATTAAAAGTTCTATTGCATATAGGTATGTATTCCACTGAGAGATAATAGGAATAAAATGTAAAAATTGTATTTAAATTCTTATTTACAGATAAATAAAGCTATTTATTGTGTACAGTAGTTATATTTTGTAAAAAGTCATTTGCCTTAGAATTTTAGCAGAGAGAGAGAGAGAGAGAGATTCAGCAAGTTCACTCACATACCATATTTTATACTGTCATTGGTTGGGTTTCATCTGAAATCCTTTTTGAAAAAGAAAAAGATATTTACATACATTTCAGTATCTATGAAACTAATCAATGTGCTTTATATAATTCTACGATTATATTTAAAAAAACATTAACAAATTTTGTGAAAACTGAAATTTGAGTACATGTATTGAGACACGATTAGAAAAATATAGTTGACTCACAAATTAATGGTTTAGCCACAAATTTTGGAGTAATAATAAGTGTCAACAACTTTGGATTTTGTGAAATTGAAACATGAGCAAAATTAAGGTTTGGAAGTTTACAGATGATAGGCCAATTTTATTACCACCTACCTACTTGCCACCAATAATTGCTAAGCTAGTGTTGGTCTTGTTATATAAGACTTATATATGTGTAATGTATATATTTTTTAATTTCAGTGAAAACAATACACATTAGTCGGCCGGCCCCACGTACTCACAGATGTTCCACTGTGCAAGTTTGTCTCTGAAAAACATTGAAATGACAGCATGGGAAACAAGTCCAACTACAGTTATCAACTTTTCTCTACGGTTATTTTAACCAATGGCTTTAGTACAGTTAACAATTGGAATGTTTAACAAAAAATATAGATGTGCAGTAAAATTAAAATATTTCAGTTGCATGAATGAATACGGAACTTTTTCAGAAATACATAGGAGTAGTGTTTAAATATTTGTAGGCAATTCTATAATGCCTAGTACTGTATTTTGTTTATCGCTAGATTTACACATTTGCATGTTTTTATTAAATTAGCCCTCTTTAAAGTAAATTTTACATTTACTAACACTAAAGACAGATAGTAACATACTTAAGAAATGGCAAATCTGCAAAAATTAATTAGTTCTCTGAAGTTACCCGCGCACACATAATACATCTGGTCGCCAAGTCAAACATTGTGCCTCTGCATGGCTTAAAGAACAGAAAATTACGTATATATACACTTGTAAACAGGTACATACACGAAGGGACGACACATATTTTTCCGCGGAAGCGCAGTCGCGGAAAAATGTGTCATCCCTTCGTGTGTATGTACCTGTTTACAAGTATCAACTGTAAGTACTTGTACCACTGTCTGTTATATGACTTTGTTAGTCTATTTCCCGCCATACTTGCAAATCAAAGTGTGAAGTAGGCCTAAGTGCTTGAATGTTGACTGTCGAAAACCAAGAGAGAATTTTTTGTACTCCATTGCATTGCAGTAGATGCGAGTAAATGTCAAGAATAGCTAGCTAACATTGTGTGTCGTTAGCCAGTGCTTCAGAGCTCATCCTGGCATATGTCAAGACTACATCGCCCACGAGACGAGACCTCTGGCAAGAGGCACTTCTGACGTGTGCCTAGGCTAGCTATACTGCACGACTCACCCAAGCAAGCAGTTTGCGTAAGTGAGAGTGAATGAGAGAGATTTTGGTCTACGCTTCACATCGAGGTCTTCAGCACTGGTGAGGGGTGACATGAGGTGTGTATGGAGCAGCGCCAGAATGAAAGGGGTAGGAGGTAACGGGAGATCCCCGAAAAAATCGCCGACCAGCGGCATCATCCGGCATGATTCCCACATGTTGAAATTCGGGGACTGACCTTGTCTGGAATCGAACCCGGATCGCCTTGGTGAAAGGCGAATGGTCGGACCATTCAGCCACAGCACCCCAGCAGTTTAAGTGTAGAGCATTTTGTAACCTATTATTCTTATAGAAGAAGCCTTAAAAACCAGAAGAAATTACACTTTTGTAGGCATTTGTGTGGCATTTTTGCTATGAAGAAAAACAGAAGACAGAGCTGAAGAATTATGTTTATTAAATTTAACATCTGATATTGCCACTTAGTCAACATTTATCTCAGACAATGCAGTTTATTACTTCGTAGAGAACTACTCATGGCATCAAAATTGCTCAATGAACCTCCAAGTGTTTTTGAAGAAGATGTTTCAGACGTAGACATATGGCCTGAAAATGTATTGTCGGAACATACAATAAGATAAAGGTTTCAGATGTGTTGATGGATATGTTGCACATCGCTTTAGATAATGTGTATCCAAAATTGGGCTCTGTGTATCTGACATGAAATGAAATAATTGCACTGCCTCACAGTTAATGGATGGGTTGGTTTGTCCAGAAAAATATTTTCTTGAAAACATTTCAGATGCAGAGAAACATTTTACTGATTTTCGTAAAGAGGTTTCTGCAAAAATTAAAATATACTTTAACTGCTCATGAACATAATTCTAAATGAAATTGTAAACATGCTAACATGCAGCCTTTGAACATTGTCCATTTTTGTTTGGACTAAAACTTACATATATGTGTAAAGTATTTTAATGTGAAAAACCAAGATGTTAAAGACAAGAATGGAAAGTATGTAAAAATAGGAAGACAATACGGAATTATGGGGCAAAAAACTTTCTGAGTGTTCTGAATTATCAGTAGTTGTCTTTAAAAACAATCTTTAACATTTATTGTTAACTTTGAACTAAAGTTTCTTGTCATGATAATACGTAATTTTATGTATTGTTCTTTTAGTTGTACACAACTGTATTTATTTAAAGTGTGTCATTTATTTTATAAGACAAACGTTTTACGCTTACTTATTTGTATGTAATTTCGCAATTGTTGGTGACTTTTCCAATTTTTTTATTACTTTAAAGTGTGATTCTTGAGGTTTTAATATACAGATGTAAATAATATTATCTGTGTATTAAATGAAATAAAAATTATTCTTTCGGTGTCTATTTAGGGTACTCGTATTTCCTAGGTTATCAAACTGTATAGGCGAAATGAATGAAATATTTTTAAGCAATATTATAAGTGTTGGTATTTGTTATAGTTTTTATAAATAGGAAGTGTGATTCATGACACACTAAAATACACTTTCTCTACCACAACGCACTGTTTGCTTGAAAATGAGCCACTGCAAAGTAACTTTGCCGCAATGACAATGTTTGTTTAAAGTGTAAAGTAAATACATAACGTTTTCTTAACTGCTAAAAATTTAATATTCTCGCAGCTCCTAGGTGACAATTTATCAAATTCACTAGTTAATTTTTCCTGTAAATTTTGTTTACTTACTTAAAAGTACGAATAACTCGAGTATAGAAATTTTACTCAAGGCATAAAATGACATTTAAATATAACATGTGACACGTACATTGCTCAAATTGTTTGTTCTTATATCAATTAACCCATCCATTGCACATTCATTTAACAATCACCCAGTTTGCCATAGCTTAAATTATTTTTTTAAAATTCATATGTAATCTAATTGCCATCGTTTTTAGAAATTTTCAAACGTGAATCAGTCAGCAGTAAAGCATCAATTAATCTCTGTATGATGATACAAAATGGCATTTGCAAAATGTTTTAACCCGGAGTTAACTCAACTTTACAAAATTAATACCAAAAAATCACTTTCCTTTACCACTTTTATCTAGCTTTGTATCCGGACAACTCCGCCTCTTCTTAAAGTGTCGCTGATAACTTTTTCGCCCATTTACCCATTAAATTTTAATTTAAAATAGGGTTTTTTGCTTCCATGTCCACAGATATTTCAAAATAAGAATATTTATAAAAACTGTGATTTTCATTCATCAAATACCCTGATACCGGCATTCCTATTTATGGTCATTGATAAAACTAATGAATTAAAACAGGTTTAGCAACACAAAACACATTGTGTAACATTGTTCACGTACTATTTTTCGTACCATTTTAGGTCACGGTCGTAGAAGAACAGGTCTGGACACTCGCCTATCTAACAATGTATTTTGCTTGACCCCCTTGTTGTTTGGCTGTAGTTCATCAAGTTACCAAGAATGCCGTACTTTTTGGCGCTGTTTTCCGGGCGGTCGGACTCAAATCCACTTTTTTCCATTGTTAAATTTATAATGTAAATAAAGATTGCTGGAGTCTTTTCTTAAATTTGTGAGCAAAGAAAATATTTCATAAATTGATAAAAAATACGTTTTGATAAATTGTTTATCTTAGCGGAAAGGAAGTGGGCGGAGTTTAGTCCGACCGCCCTAACGTCAGCGCCAATAAAACACAATATTCTCGGTAACTTGGTGAACTACAGCCAAACAACAAGGGGGTCAAGTTTCCAGGCGAGTGTCCAGACCTGTTCTTCTACGACCGTGTTTTAGGTTGACTATACTGAATGAAAATATTGGAAAGTTGTTGAATACATATTTACATCATTACACAAAAAATACACCACACTACAAATTAGTTACCAAAATACACATGGAGTTAGGTTTTTAGCTACAAAATAATAAGTTTTACATGGTTCTAAGTTCATATTTAAGTGAAAATGCTTTCCTCCTCCCCCCTCCCCCCTTCCCTACGTAAAGATGGTTTTAGAATAGTTCAGGGGCGTCATTTGGGGCTACAGGGGGGGGGGGCAAATGCCCCCCCCCCCTGGATTTAGAATTTTATGTGTATAAATATATTTTTTGTATTTTTAAATGTAAATAATGCTAAATTAAGGACATAAAGCTGAAGTTTTATTATTAAAGTATCTAATTTATACATTCTTAATTAATAAAAAAGATGCACTGTCGCCAGAAAAAAAAATCTTGCACCCCCCCCCCCCCCTCCGCCTAGAAAAACCTGAAATGACGCCCCTGGAATAGTTACAACTAACCCGACCAAAAATATTTGGTTAAACTATTTACTAATAATGCAATATTTGATTAATATTACTTTACCCTTTAAAGAAAAATTACAGTACTTTGCAGTGGCTCATAAAAAATTGTGTTGTGGCAAATAAATTGTTTTTCAAGCGTGTTAATTCTAAATTAATTTTTTTTTGTAGTAAATAGGCCTGTAATCGAAAGTCTTCTATCAGTGCAAAATTTCGGGTAGGTCTATTCATATTTCTTACATTATAAAACAGTACGGTAACTGTAATATTATACGTTACATATGTTTTATCGTGTGTATTATAGCAGACTTAAAATATTTTAATTTCCACAGTATTGTACCGCATTACTTGTGTTACGAAAATGTTGACATTTAATTACCAGACATGGAGCTTAACAGTTTTGAAAACAGCTTGACAGATCAAAACGCATAACATTACACCACTTAAATATTTAACACATGCACAGTATGATTGGTTAAAAAAAATTGAATATCAATAACTTTTCTTGTATCAGAAATAACCGTAAGTTTTAAAATTGTTAACGTAAAGTTTTTGTGTAAAAACAGGGAAGGAGGGGCGTGGATAGAGCGAGAGAGGTTGTAGGAAGCGCGCCCGAGCTGATTACCACGTGACGTCTGCGCAGTAGCCGATGAAACGGTCCGCCGCCTGCCTGCCCCCTGGTGGCCGTCGGCCGCACGACCTAGCTCACCGAGATTCTCGTCCCTTACACCAGCATACACCGACCAGACGAACTGGCACTCGCGTCACACAGTATCGGGGTCATTGCACTGTTGTATTTTTATTGTGTTTTGACGTTTTCAATTGCCTTCGGGCTTAAAGACAAATAAATTATTAATTGAATTATTCTGACCCCGTTTGTAGGTATGGTAGCCACGAACGTCAAAATTGTTCGCGTCGTTCACTCTTGAGTACAATATTAGTTGATCTGATTTCAAGGTAATTTACTGAGCGTGCTTTTCAAATTCATATGTAGCATAGGAAAACTCTGATTTTTACTTATTTATCAAACTTTGTAAAATCAGCCAACGCAAATGTTTAAAAGCAGTTGTTTTCTTTGTTTTGTACAACTTGTCACTTTAGACAGCCACTTATGGGCAATAATTTGTAATATTTTGTAAAAAGTGCCCCACTGCAAGACATTTTAAGTTATGTTCTTTAATTGATGTTCATTTCCCCATCACCTCAAGCGCAGCAGTGGCAGCCTGTGGAAGAACAAAGAACAATTTGGCTTATATGGAAAATTGTGGAATTTTTGTTTGTAAACAAATAACATCATTCAACCGAACAAGAAACCCGTGGTGTAAAGTGGGAAAATGCACAGTGTAACATGATAGCTGTCTGAATTTTGTAATTATTATTGTATTATAATCTCGTGGTCTTTGCATTGCGAAATTTAAAAAAAAAATGCCGACCGTTATAGTCATAGACGTCTCGTTGTCGATGTCGGAGCCGGTTGAGTTAGCTGAAACAGGAGAAGTCGTCACCAAGCAATTTCTAGCTCTTCAAGGAGTAAATACGCTCCTTGATTACTTGGCTGCAAATTGTAAACTAGAATATGTTTCGGTGGTAAGTTACACTTTGAATTTATATTTGTAATTAAATTGGTGCATCAGAAAAATGCCAAACATACATTCCTAGATAATACAAAAAATGAAAATGGTGCCAATGACAAATCTAGATTCAGTAAAATTAACTATTGTCAATTAAATGAATTAGAAAAATTTTATTGTGGACAGTATGTATGACACTTGTAAAGCATCCAGCGTTTTTGAGGAGGCACTCTGCAAAGCAATACAAAAGAGTAAGGCAAACTATAACAGCAGCTGTAAACCAAAAACACCTGAGAACCCGTGGGTGACTAATGAACTCGTAAAATTTATAGGGGTGACAAAATTGCACAACCTTTAAAAAACTCTTAATACTCCTAGATATTTAATTAATATAGAAACTAATTACAGTGTCTTAAGCACCACAAGTGGTTATTTAAACTAATTACTCAAGTCCGCATGGCATTGTTTACATTCTTGTACGCCTTTAGATCTGGACCGATAACAACAATGAAAGTTTACCTTGTTGCTCTGTTACTACTTTATTTATTCCGTGACGAGGATATGTATTCAGTGAGTGAACAGACTGACATGCACTACAAGTATTGTCTTGCAGATGGGAATGCTGTACAAGCACGTGTAGGCCTACTTTATGCAAAGAGAGGTGCCCCTTGTCCAAGAACTTTCACAAGAATTCAACAACGCTTGCAAGAGACAGGTTCATTTGAGATAAGCATTTCTGATGTTGGCAGGAAGAGGGGTATGTAGGATGGAGCTTGATGAATGAATCCTTCTTGATGTAGATTAATCCACATGTGTACAAGGTACATTGTCGTATGGGACGTTTTAGTCACATCGTTGTGGCGAAAATTCTTCATGAAAATTTTCTTTACCCGTATCACATTCAATGAGTGCAAGTATAGTGTGTGTCAAATATTGCTCAAAAAGAGCGTTCTGCCACCGACATATGATACAGCTGTGTGCTGGATTCATTTAGTTTTAGCATGTATGTTTTTTACTAATAAAGCAGGATTTACACGTGGTGGTATCACCAGTTATCATAATCTGTCATTGCCACAATCCTCATGATCAACTATCAACAGCAATTCTGACTAAATGTATTGGGTGGAATCATTAATGATAATCTTCTAGGGCTCTGGCTCTCTTTCCTCCCTCAGTGTATTACCGGGCATTCATACGTTCAGTTTCTCAGGAACAAGTTACATCACTTCCTCGAAGATGTATCATTTGACATCATCCAAGGAATGTGGTTTATGCACAATAGTGCTTCCACCCACTTCAGTCTCATAGTTCTCCAGTATTTGAATGCCAAGTTGGATAGGTCCAGCAAGATTTATTATATTGGCACGCTTAATCACCTGATTTAAATCAAAAAGAGTCCTTGGTGTATGCAATGCCCATGCTGAACATTGACATCCGTCAAGAGTGTAACCATCATGGGTTCGACCAAATATGACGTACACTGAGAATTTTCAACAGGGTACGCCTAAGCATGGAGCGCAGGTTTGCAGTATGCATTGAAACAAGGGAGAGAGAATTTCAGTAATTCCTGTAATGTCATTACATCACTTGTGTCATTAACAATTGAGTAAATGTACCCCCATGATGTTATGTTATGCAACCCCATTTCTATTAGCATTTTTATTGATTAGTGGGACTGGGACTTGAACCACTGCATACCATTGCCTTGGTGAAGGAGGTTGGAGTACAAAGGATGTATGTATTACCAGCTCCGTGCATTTGCAATTCATTTCCTGTCTACTGTTTTGCTATTGTTGACCTATCGCTATGTACTGGTTCATAGAGTGCAAGTACTTATTCAGAATTAAGTAGTCTTGTTGAATATTAATTGTTTAAAATTACTGATAGGGCTATAGTACAAGAGTCAAATATCATAATGAAAGTTGGGGCTACTCATTATTTCCTGCTTTATGTGGTAAAAGTAGGTTATTGATTACATGTATTACCACTACTTAGGAATAAGTATCCGCTGTTCTCTTCCAATATAATATGTTGCCAGTGACACATTGAAAGTGCTTCTTACCTGTAAGGTCAAATTGTGTTAATAATTACTACAAATGAACACTGCAGCACCTGCTATAAGTTAAATGGTGTTGTCATACTAGATCAAGCCTTCTCAATTAAATTCACCTTTATGCACTTTCGTTAATTTTACCATTACCTTAGATACTCTGGGTGGGCGTCAAAAGTAATGAATTAGAAAACTGTAGTAAATTATAGGACTGACATGAAATTAGGTGCTTAATTGAACTTCATTTTAATTTAATATATTTAAACTAATAATTGCTATAGATATACATTACTCTGTCAGAACTAACATTTTACAAGCTAGTGTTGAATTATTTTTAAAATAATTTCCCTGATTTCCTACATTTTAATTGCGGGTCAGTAGAACTCTGCAGGCTGCCTATTGCACTTGACTCTATTTCCTTATACCCTCACTTCTTTACACACATTCCCCATACAGCCTCTTTTAACTATCTCACCTGGTATTCTGTTTCAGATTCAAATTAAAGTCTTAGGATGCTGTCTTAAAATAAAATAGATGTAAATAAGTCCTTTAACACAATGAAATCTAATGTGTGTGTACTCCATTTCAGATTGCTTTCTCTTCCCTATATGAGCGAGTGGTGCCTTTTACAAGAGATTTTGATAGCATCAAGGAAAAGATACAGCACTTGGGTGAATATAGCAGGACATCAATTGAGACAGCCTTGCATGGTGTCAACCGAATGGTGCTTGGAGAATGGGGAAACTCTACACCATGTCAGGTAGGCTATCTTTTATTCGCTATCCTAGCTCAGTTTTTATTAATATAACTCAAAAACTGAAAATACTCCCCTTAACAACCTTTTTTTTAGTTTTGTGTAGATTGTAAATTACAACTATAATGTCATTCATTTTATTCCATGCCTTTTTGAAAAACTACATTGACACTCTAAATGGGATAACAATATTGTGTTTGGAAGAGGAAACTCTATCTTCAGGCATGAAGTTAAATTAAAAATTCAATTTACTATTTATTAAATGCAGATGAGCAAGTACTCACAGGGTACCATGGAGCTTGATACTTACACATATCAACAGGATGATACACAATGCGCAGAAGCCCATTTCGCCAAAGAACTCTGCTTCATTGGACTAAGAGTAGGCGAGGAGGAAGCTAAGGAAGCAGACTTGCTTGGTGAAACGTGGTTCTGTCTATTGAATGTCATCCTGTTGATATGCGTAACCGTCAATCTCAATGATACTCTGTGAGTACTTGTGTAGCTTCCATTTTAATACGTTTTTAGTTACCTAGCAGCCTTTTTCATTCCGTATTAAAAAATTCTGTTAATTTAATCTCTAGGATTTAACTATTTTTGTACATTGTAAATATTCATACAGTAGAAGCCTATTATATTATAATGCTTGTATCAGGAGCCATTACACCAACTGACGTTATAGTAGTTCCATGGTATTCTGGACGTAATGAGCCCTTAACTTATTCGGGGGGGGGGGCATAAAATAACCCATAGTCATGGTATAATGGGCTTCAAATATACTATGATGTGTGCCTATGTAACAACAGGCGATAGATCCTGCGCAGACCCCAAGTGTCAGCAGTCAGTCATGTGACAAAGTCGTGAAGTAAGGGAGGGGCAGGGTCTTGTGTCCGCTTGCTGGCTGTGAGCATCGCTCCATGTAGGTACCAATGAGTCTGTTACATGATAAGCAGGCCTTACTTTTGGCTTCTATGTTAGGAATCAAGTCACACACTCAGATATGGGTGCAAGCATGTGATTTTGCATAATTTAGCAACGTAATGTCGAAGAACAAAAAAAGTTACACAAACTGATGTAGGCCTATAATGTTGTTGAAGGGACAATGCTTGCAACAATGGTTTCTTAAGCAAGTCAAACTTACATTGAAGAAAGCAAAACACATGAATTAATTAAAGTAAACAATTGTATGTGCGATGCTGTGTGTGTAGAAATATAAAAATATCTTAATGTTATACCGTGTGGAAAACTGTCTCGACCATCGAAATAGTTAAACAAGGCTATGAGAGATGATGGTACATGTTTTCAGCTGCAGTAGGGGTTTCACTGGAAAATGTGCCAATTCAAGAGGAAGTTTTTGATTGAAACGATTGGTTAACAGTTTTGAAGGGCTGATATCTGGAAAAGACGCATGTATAGAAAGGCTCGTAGGGTAATAGTTTATGCAGATGAAACTTGGGAATCGACAGTAGTGACTCTATTGAGACAGGTCCTTGATTAATCAGGGCTGCCAGCAGGTTTTCCTGGCCCCTATGCAAGTATGTCCTTTGGGCCCCTGCCCTTACTTTTACAAATCCAATTTTATTTTATTTGTACTGTTTAGCTAGCGGGGACTAGCGTCAAGGCCACTGACAGCCATTACGAGGAGTCGTCCTCCCCAGGTCCAACATTCTTTGTGCTGATCATTAGTTACAATAGTTAAACATAGAACCTTTCTTTTTGTTTACTTACTAACCCGGGGGCCTCATCTCCTGTCAGCCACCACATATAGGGGCTTCACGTAGTAATTTTTCCACAGCTAGCAGTGTGCTACATTTTGCTGCATTGCCTGCTAGAAGAATGTAGATCCAGGTCCGCTTCGCTATCCATGGCTATTTGCTGGATCTTGGATCAGACAATTTATCTTGTGTATTAATGGTGAGTAAACCGCATCAGCAATTACCCGTCTTTTATTTCGTTGGTTGCTCACCCCACCCATAGTGACATTTTTCAATGTGTGGCATATGTTTTTGTGGCGAGTGATTAGCCATAAATCAGATTGCCCCTGTAACTACCTAGGGAGTGCAAGAACAGCCTGGTATGTAGCCTGCCCCGTGGTCGTAATCTTACCGACCTGGGGATCCATCGCAGAACTTTGCTGGAGTGGTTTTCCCCACTGCTTCTCACAGTGCACCCTTCCTACCATTCAGCTCTTCTCAGTTATCCTTTCTAGTCTGCTTACTCCCCTAACCCAAACACCCGTATTCCGTCCGGCGCATCCAACGTGTCACTCTAATTACCATATTTTTTCCCCATACAAACACCCTAATGTCAACTACTTTTAACTTATATATATTTTGTTACTTATTGAAACACATCATTAGTAGATGTCTGTACCAATACTTCAAGGTAATAATTGTTTCATAATTAATGATAGCAAAATAAAGTGGTAAAAGATCTGGGCCTTTTCACACAGTAATAAAATACTGCCTTGTTAATGCCACTGTATGGCCTCAGTGTATACATAAAAGATGTCTTCTAAAATTTGTAGTTCATACACATTTTAAATATTTTTTTTTGTAAATAGCTGCTTGAAAAACATCTTGGTGTGTTGTGTGCAGCAGGTTGGCCAAATTGACCGGTTGCTGTTAGCCTTGTCTAGTTTTACTACTGTTCTGCAACGACGACTGCTGTTTGTAGGTATAATATACATGAAAATTTAATATTTTGTGACCATGAAGAATATTAAATAAAACATGAAATTTATCCAACTAAAGTTTGTCTGTTGGGCAGTAAAGCTGAAACATAATGTACAAAGAATGTTTTGTAGACATATGCCATTGCGAGCTAATGCTGATATGTTGCTGAAGACAGACAAAAAAATTAAATAACTGTACACGCAAAAATAAAAAAGTAGACACCAAAATTTTGTAGCCGTTGTCCACAAATATATAGTGTACATAATATTGTAAAAATGAAATAATTTTATTAATAGCAGGTTCAGTTTATTTTCTTGTAGCCACTTGCTTGTTTTATTGTGGGACTTCAGAAATTCGGCAGCATTCACTGACAGTGGCATATGATGATTATTGTGATTCAGTTCACTACACCCCCATTGTTAGAATCATTCAAAAATCACATAATGAATTACAGTAACAAGACATACATGCAGAGATTATTTTGTGTTGTAACATGCAATAAATTTCCCACAGGTGATTGTGGTGACAGATGGCAGTCGTGGCATTGGTCCTTTGTCACTGAAAGATTCGCTGGCGACCCTCGGACAGCGAGATGCGTCCACACCTTTCCCTTTGCCCTTCTCGTTCCCTGGCAAACTGAGTGTGATGTGCATAGCTTCTGCAGATGACCCGGACTTCCAACTGTCATTGCCACTGTATCGTAAGCTGGTGGAAGTTGCTGGCATGGACAGTGCTGTGCACATTCCTGACGGCACACTTAGCATCAAGTGTGTCCACGACATGTTCCAGAAGTTAGCAGAGTTGAACTTTACTGCGTTTGTTGGCACTCTGAAATGTGGCAACCTCAGCTCACGTGTAATATTGTCACCTTCTCCTCAGGTGCGTATTGAAGTTAATCATTTTCATTTTGTTGTCATTAAAATTTTTATGTCTGCCCATTAGTCAGTGGCAGCTGATGCATGTCAGACACTGTTAGTATTGTAATTAGTCTGCTGTTTGAATGTTTTTGGCATGTTAATGTTTCATCTCTTTGTGGACTTTTTGTCATTGAAAATGTTTATTCATGATTGTGTATTGCTGGTAAAAAAATTATACATTAAAATTGACCAGGGCTTCAGTGGAAAGACGAACATCCTTTTTAATTTGTAGTTAGGGTCGGCATGCTTACTTTTAGTACCTTGATTTTATATTCCCGGCAGCATGGTATGTTCAGATTTTTCTGAAAACATACTTAGGCCCTAAGTTATTCCAGGTACTTAATAGCTTTCTCACATTGAAGTTAACATAGAGCTTTTTTATTTTTAATAGCTTTCTCACATTGAAGTTACCAAGAGCTTTTTCATTTACCTTAGCTGAAAAATTTTGCTTGACTTTGTAATTACAATGAGGTTGAGAAATTTAGATTTCCACAAAGTTATGATGCAATGCAGCCAGCTGTCTCCATTATCCACACAAAAGCCATTAAGATTCTACTATATACCTGATGTTTAAAGCCATAATATTTGTTTTAGAATATAAATTAAAAATGTTTGTTTGAAGAACCAATGTAATGAGTGTGTTATTTAACATGTTAGCACTAAAAATGTTTTACGTGTTAAATGCAATTTGTAAACAGTGATAGAAAAAATGGATGCTAATTTTTTTCTATCAAGCTGTTTACAGATTGCATTTACCAAGTAATGTAAATTTAGGTCAGAACTGAAGAACACATACATTAAATAGGTTCTTCAAACAAAAATGTTTGACTTATACTTTAAAACAAATATTACAACTTTAAAACAAAGAATTTGTACATCAGGTATATAGTGGAATCTTAAGAGGAAAATTGCCCACATACCTATGCTAGTACTGTTATATGAATGGTGTTTATAACGTCTTATATCAGTGTTAACCTTCAGCATTTACAGACACAGTACTTAATCTCAACTATAAAACCTAAGTTTGCTGTAATGTTCATCAGTAGTGTTACTTATGATTTAGCATTTTGTAATTCTTTCATTTTCTTATTGTTCAACAAAAATTTTCACACTCGTACAACACACATATGCGATGTGCACACAAACACTTGTTATAATGCCTAAACAAAATACAGCACTTGATGCTCTTGCTTACACTTTTACCAAAATATACCAGTGTGGCACAATGGAAAACAAAAGAGCCACACGTTATATGATTGGCTTTTATTTTGAAGTTTAATTTGACATCCTTGGCAGAACATATTTTGATTTTTTGAGGCCTGGACTTGCACAGCACTAAGGGTGATTACGCCTCATGCTATCCTCTAGATGCAGGTTGCTGAACCGGCATGCAGTCTTGTCTTCAATAGATGCCTCTATGAGACGTTTAGTAGTGACCCTGTAATTTTGTGCTGTAGTATTAAATCGTGTATATCTTTTGAAAGATTATGCACAGAGATATTCATACCAAAACATTACCACAAAAACACCAATTTTCAGCAGCAAGAAAATAAACTTTAAAGATTACTGGAAGACCTGAAATGTGTATTCACATTTGTTATGTTCTTTGAATGCTTTTCCTAAGCAGACATCATTCACGTATGTTGGAACAGTTTTTGAATAAATTTCAGCTCTGCACCCCAAGCAAGCGGCCACCTCAAGTATGTTTTGTTTTAAAAAAGAAGTAACATTTTAAGGTGTAGTGGCTAAGCCACAAAGTAACTGATAATTGACAGTTGACTGTACTAATCATGTGAATGCACATACTTGGAGTAAGATTGGTGGACATTACTTTCATGAAGCAAGATTTGTTTTTAAACGCTAGGTACTTTTTAAAATGTTCTTGTAACAAATATTTCTTTATGTTCTTTGTAACATGTATGTTAAGATCTGATATCTATATTTTATTCTCATTTCAGACATATCACAAGGAAACTGATTTTGAAATCATCAAACGGTCCATCTCAAACACAATAGAAATTTGTGGTTTTATGGATGTTGCCAGTGTTGGAAGTCCAATGGCAGTTTCTCGACATTTAGTACTTCCACATCCAACCACAAAAACAGAGGGTGAGTTGTACCACATAGCATACATAGTTACACATAACTTCAGTCCTGTGCTGTTGTGTTTGATCACTTTTTAAACAGACTTTGAAGTACAATTTAATATGCTGACATGTTCATCACAGAAAATTTTAGGAAGCAGTGCTTATTGTGAGAACACAGTGGAAAAAGGAATGTTTGTAGCTCTCTGGTTATCTTGGGTGGAATGTTTCTTGTCTGTAACTATGCAGTTGCAAATAATAATCAAGGATTATACGGAAATTCCCCCTCCCCCGAGTTACAAAACCGACAACTTATGAAAATTCGCAGTTACAAAAAAAATCAATTGCGCACAAATGTTCCATGTGGTTGCCAAGACACTTCGTGGCTCAAATATTTTGGGCAGTGTCAAAAAATACGTATATTTACATTTGATAGTTACATACCTATCTCATTTACATTTCTTGTTTACAATAGATGTCACCAAAAGTATCATATTCCATCATAATCTCACAACACACATTCGTTAACATCTCAAATGTGGAAGAACATAATGTTTTTGGTTTGTATTGATGACTAATTTCACCATTATTGTTTCAGTTTTGTTTATCTGTCGTTCATCTGGTTTCATTCAAGAAACAATTCACAGGGTAACTGTGTTGTAAACACAAACATTGCATTGGGTTTTCCTTGGATGAACATGTTGTCACTAACATTTTTTGATACAAAGAAATTGCTTTCAGTAAGCTGTAATATACTTATTGTGTGGAAATTCGCTTCTGCTCAAGTGTAAAGACGTGCATTTTTTACGCATTCATTTGTAAGTAAAATAAAATAAAGTTTAGTAAAAAAAGTTACAGTATGTGGTCAATTTTATTCTGCCATGTAGTGTGCTTCCGAGCACAGCTGAGTGCCCCGCCCAAGTGACAAAACTCCTTTACGAAAAGTCACTAGGTTATCACAGAATGAGTGAATGTCCACGTTAAGTGAAATGCTTGCATCTAAAAAGTGAACCAGGTTAATTTCTTGCAAACATTCAAGCTCAACATGGTTAATCTGTGGTGATCAGGAAAATCTGGCGACATAATTAAGAGAACTAAGTTAATTATGGAAGGTTACTTATTGTATCTTTTTTTTTTTTTTTTACAAGTGGCATATTTTAATTTTGAAGTGCCAGACATTTTTTAAAAATTATTGTTGTAAAAATGTAGTGGCTTATAAAATCTGTGTGGTACAACTAAATAATGCTTATAAATAATAAACTACGTAGGTAAATGTTCTGAGAAGAAGTGTGTTCGCGAAGTTCCTTACGTACCTAACCTACGATTCAACTTACGAAAAATTTGAGTTACGAAACAGAATCCAGAATGTAACCCTTTTGTAATTCTGGGATTATTGTATTTGCATAATACAGTGAAATCCTCTTAAGAAGATCCCTTTAAGAAGTTTTCGCCCTTAATATGTTTGAATTATTCTTACAATGTCTATGTACACTTTCATCTTCATGCAGTCAACAAAGTAAAGACCATTAAATCACTAAATAGCACTGGTATAAGATTTTTTAATAAATTGCCAGCAACCTTGAAAAATGTAGATTATTATTCATTATTTAAATGTAAACTATTTGAATTTCTTGTAGAAAAATCTTTTTACAGTACTGACGAATTTTGTTCACAATCATACCAGTAAAAAAAATCATGTATATATGTTTTCTATTGTACTTTCTTTTTGTGGTTTTGTGAGTATATCAAGTCTTGCTTGTTTGATCTTATCAATTTCTGTGTTACTTTTACTATTATACTGCATTGGTAGCCCCTATTAGTAAGAGTTGTTTTGTTATGATTTTTATTTATATAGGTACATATTTATGTATATTAGTAAACTAATTTTGACGAGTTCTATAGTATGTAAATGCTCTACAGAACAGTAAAGGTCTATTATATTAGTAATTTGATCCTTTTAAGAAGTTTTCCCATCTAAGAAGTTTAAATTTCAGTCCCTTCAGAAACATCTTAACAGGGTTTTACTGTAATGTACTCAACATCACTAATTAAAACTTGATTTTGTTATTTATTGCTGTCTGGTGCTCATACAGTATGATTTATTCCTGGGGGCTACAAAATAATACTTGTAAAGCACGTAAATCATTGGCTTTTAAAAATATGTTAATTTTTACATTGTCTTTGCATTTAGGTCTGTCTGTTTACTTGCCCATTTTAGAGTGTGCAACACATGAAGTGAGTCATTTGCAACCCCACGAAGTGTAATTTTTATATCTCACTTGACATTTAAATGACAGCTGCTTACATTTTATGATACTGGAAAATGTAGTCTTACATGTTGAGTCCATGTCAGTTGTTAGTTAGTTTTTCTTAGCATTTCTAAAATAGTACAATGGAAATCCTATAAACAAGCCAGAAAAATATATTGAAGGTAAATAATAATCAAGTTATTGTCATTGTGTAAGTAGGCTACCACATGTCACAATTCTGATAATTCTTTGCCACTTATAATCGACACTTTTGATTATCTGATTAACACAGTGGATTTCGTTTTCCAGTTACATACTCTAAATCAAGTTTTGTATAAACATGTACATATTTTTTAAAATATTGAGTGTGTATTCTTATTTTTACTATTGCGAGAAATTAATCCAGTAGTAACAATGAAATTCTGTAAACAGCTGTTTCAGCAGATGTCAAGATGGAGGTAGACTCAGAGGATGAATCAGGCGTGGATGAAGGCAAGATGGTTTCGTTTTGTGTACTCCTGCATGGTGCACTCAAAGTAGAGAACATGGCTGCTCTGTGCCTGTTGTCAGATGACTGGTTCGGAGTGGTGTACTCATGGGCTGACAGCAAGAAGAAATCAAACCTTATGTTGACAGTTCTGGAACCAGGCTCAAATGTGGTTCCGTGGCTCGGTGACCTCAACAGACTTGGCTCGGTTGAAGACCTTCCCAATGGCCTTGGAGATGACGTGGCTCCCAATTTCCCGGTACGACCTGTTGAGAAGCGTAGTTACTCCCAGAACTGCGTGGTGTGGATACGGCAAGCAGGCCTTCAGTCAGACATCCAGAAGATACTGAGACATGCCCGCAAGCTGCCAGACAAGACACCACAGTTCTACAAAGAGCTGAACAGGGTTAGGAGAGCTGCGATTTCTTTTGGCTTTATTGAGCTGCTGGACGGCTTGGCTGCCATATTCGAGCGAGAGTGCACACTGCTGCCGGGAGCAGCCCATCCAGACTGTGCACTACAGCTTACCCATGCAGCCAGTGTTCTGAGGAAACCTTACAGTAGGGACATAAAATACAATATCACGCCCCTCCGGACTAAGTTTGTAAGTGGTGAATGACAACCAACAAAGAAATAGTGCGTTGTCCATTGTCCAGAAAGTGGCAAGGTGTTGGAACAATTGTCAAAAATAGCTTTGCCAACCATGTATGTGATGCATATTGTGTCGTACTTTCAGTTATTTGAAAGCCAGGTGAAAGATAAATATCTTAAGGGGGATTGATTCCTGTCAGTTCGGTTTTAACGGTTTTTCTTATAAATCAGGGAATAGACACATTGTTTTACTTTTTTCATACTGACAAGGCATAGTTTATTGTTTCATTCACTTTTGGAATCCATATGGCATTGTTTATGTTAATGTTGTGGCTTTTGTAGCCGCTCCTGTAAGTAAAGCATTTTTTCCTTTTCAGCTGTTTCCCCATTGCAAAATAATGAATATATTATGGATTCAGCAATTACAGAAAATCAATTAAGTTTGCATCTATGCCTTGTGACAAAAATTTTGATGCATCGACTGGAACAGAAGTTATCGAGAAGAAACAGATAATTCCAAGGTGGTAGGGATCAATACCCCTTAATTCTACACATGAATAAAATTTACTGTTAAATTGAATAATAAATTTGCGATTTACTGTGATTATATACTGTAAAATTCCTTACCGTGGTTAGACAAAAAAAATTGTGTCCCGTTTAATAAGAATTTACATGTTTCTATACAATGTAGATTTGTTGTTTTATTATATTCTTTATGAATAGTAAGGATAGTATAGGTGATTCGGGATAAAGTGAGCACTCAAAAAGCCCTGATTAATTTCTATTTTCTGCCAGTTTATATCTTTCCGCGGTATGTAAAACGTAAACATTGCCACATGCTTTAATTTACGTAGGCTTGTACAATGTTTACATCTACATTACACTGGGCTGAAAATGTTATCAACAATATCTACTCATTAAATACACTGGTATTGAATAAAATGTATAACCAATAGTAATCTTAGTTATAAATACCTGCGAGTTAACGTCTTTTAATACTGGTTTCTGTGCATCGACTCTAATTTATACGACCCGCACTATTGCCGTTACGTATCTCGTAAATATGTACACATGAAAATCGAATTTATAACTCAAAACAGCCACAAAAAAAACACGCCATAATGACACACGCAATTTAAGAATTCAAACATGTTCACTGCCATGAACAACAACGCACTCAACCAAAAAAAAACGTATTTTCTTAGTGTATGAAACAAAAAAAATTGCTGTTTCTAAATCAAGATACTCATGTTGGCGATCGTAACACATAACAACTTACATATTACCAATGAGCAGGCCTCAAAGTCGGTCACTTTTTTCACTTCTAGTCACTATTTTTGACAAAAGTCACTTTTAGTCACTTTTTCTGAAAATTGTCACTTTTTTTCACTTTTTTGAAGTGCTCGAAATTGACTTTTTTTTAAATCAATGAAATTGCTCCATAAAAATTCTGTTGAGTTAATGAAGGAAGGTAAATACAATTTTCAGTTTGTTTTGTATTTATTTTTACTGTATTTAAGATTGACAATGACTTTAGTCCTTTGGTAAGCTTGGCAACGTTGTTAGATTGTTTGTGTGTT